>VUQI01063071.1:30982-47160 GCA_015106735.1 Paratilapia polleni | reverse complement strand
GAATGACCAACACAACCACATTGGCTGACTTGCGACAAATGCTGGTTGAAGAATGGGATGCCATCCCACAGCAGTGTGTGACCAAGCTGGTGACCTGCATGAGGAGGAGGTGCCAGGCTGTTGTGGCTGTGTATGGTTATTCCACATGCTACTGAGGCCCCTGTTTGTTAAATGAATAAATTTAATTGCCAATATGTCTTGTTTCTTCAGACTTCAATCATTCAATCCAATAAACAACACCAAACAAGAGTCAATAGCAGAATAAGCTGTTTGGCATTGGCAGAGAAGATTTGGCAAGTTCTTCATCGGCGCAACCCACATACTCAACTCTGCTGCTCAACCCACAAATGCATTTTTGTACTAAGTATATATATTTTAGTTTTGTAAGTCCATAACTATTTTTAGTTTTTAGTTTACTTAACTATTATAACCTTGAGTATCACACTCAGATTTGTCATGTTTTTCTCAGACAGCCTCTGAATTTGTGCAGTTTTTTTTTTCACAATTAAAATAAATAAAAGATAAAATGGGAAGATGCCCCCAGTTTGCCTTTTCCTTTCAGTGTTCTGGGCCTGGTTCAAAAGCAGGTGTTTTAATCAGTCTTGAGTTAAATTAGAAAAACGTGATAGCATGTGCTGTACACAAAGTGAAGCCCTGTTGTAGGTACTCAGGCACTCATTATACAGTTGTGGACAGATGTTTACATCCACTCATCGTGGGTATGAATGTCATGGTAATTTTGGGATTTTAATTATTTCTCTTAACTGTTCTTTTTCCAGGGTGGAATGATTATACAACATACATCTTTAATGACATTAAAAAAACAAGAATTGGGTGCACAAGTTTGCATTTATTTTGGATTTTCTCTAATCCACACAGGCTCAAAATGATCCTGAATCCACCCTGGAAAAAGAAAAGCTCAAAGAAATCATTAAAAGCCCAAAATTACTGTGACATTCATGCTCATGATGAGTGTAGGTAAACTTCTGACCACAACTGTTTATATTGAGGATATACTGTATATGTGAGGAGGGCATGTTATTGCTCATACACTGTGTGGAGCTGGATGAAAAGCCAAAACAGTGAATGAAACCTTACTTTTGTTTTCTTCTTAATGTGTTACATTATAAAAAGAATAAATCCAATAACTAATATGACAAAACAAGAAAAAAATGCTTTTCTGTGCTGGAATTTACTTTTAATACAAAATTTCAAAATAATAATTAAAAGACAGGTTTTACATGCCATACAGATGTACAAAGTGTAGAAAGTGGGCTGTGTATTGAACAAAGACGTTCACAGCTGATTCAGATTTACTGTGAAACAACTCAACAAATGCAAAATAGAACACATACAGTAACTGTTATTTAAGGAGTGAAACCTAAGACACAAGAGTCCTCATTGTGAGGAAAATGTATGATAACTTTACTTTTATCCTTTTTTACATCAACTTACAACAATCTGTAAATATAAAAAAAACATTTCATTGAAAGAACAGTAAATACAGTGGAGCTATTAGATTAAATTTGTCATTTTTTCCTTCGATGTTGAGTCTTTACTTCTTCCACTTCTTTCTCCATCAGGTGATACTCTACAGTAGTCTCTGTCAACTTAAAGGAAGACATCAAATATCATTATTTAACTGCTTTTACAACAAACTTGACTATATAACCAATTGGCCTGGTAATTAAATGCATAGCTTAAATATGTTATGCAACTGTTGATTTTAAAAACAAAGGGAAAAACAAACAGTATTACATGGTTATATAGCCTAATCGTGATACACACAAATTAATGAAACGGCTTTGAAGAGGAGGTCAAAATAAACTGTGCAGCCTCTGAACCTCATATTTCATCCTTAATATTACTGACAGTGTAAGTACATAATGACAGTTGTTCAGGTCTCACCATATCCAGGAGAAGTTCAATCTTGAGTTTTAAGAGGTTATTCTCCTCCTCCAGCTGGACATTTCTTTTCTTGAGCCGCTGCACTTCCCTACTAGACACATTTCCACCAGATTCTGGTTTCCCAAAGAAGAAAAAGTAAAAACCGAATTTGTGCTGTGTTGGCCACTCAGAGACAGACGATGATGACAGCACAAATGCACAACTGAAAAAGTATTTATTCATAAAGGCCGTTACCTGTGATCCACTGTCCCTCCTCAAATTTCCAGACCTGACCTCCAATGTTCATCACAGGAGGTCCATACTCAAGGCCCAGCTCTATTTCTCTTGTTGAACGATCCAACTAAAAGAGATAAGAAAGTATAAGCAACAAAACTAAAAGAGCACGCACACAATGAATACTATCTCATAGGAGGTTATTCTGATTAACCATCCTAAAACACGTTCTTTAACTGATTAAATGTATTACGAATCAGCGCACTTCATTAAAGTACTCTGTGATGTTTGCAGTGTATTGATGCTGCCAAAGTTCCTTTACACACCGTATGAAGACTGGACAAAGAGGCGGATTTGCGTGGAGGAGTCTTTTTCGGGCTGAATGTGTTTCCAAACAGCGGCATCCTCAGTGATCTTTTAAGGTCCTGTATCAGAGACGGCACACCAGTGGAAATTACTATTTTTAAAATAACGCTAGCTATTACTTAGCTTCTGCCTGTGTTTACTGTTGTTAACGGCGCAGTACCGAATTAATGCTAGGTGGCTAGCTGCGTGAATTACTCATACCTCACATTTAAATAAAATTATCGCCTGCCTCCCAGATTAGTTAGTAGACACTGTGTCAATATAAATATAAAGCTAATATATTTACCTCCATACAGACTATTTATTTAAATGCTTAACGCGACGATAGGAATTCTTTTCTCGCCAAACATTCTTACCACTGCGCAAGTGCGAACTTTCCATTCGTCCAAAATAGACAAATCCTTATACGACTTCGGTACAAATTAATGGGGAAAAATAATCCATTATATTACCGTTAAAGAAATTAAAAGTACAGCTCAGCGTTTGATTGCTCTATGTGGGTGCTGTTTTCACAATTTAATACCTACTCACTTTGGAATGTCATAAAATCCCCCTGTTTCTGAATGATAATGGAACTACCCATGCAATGTAACCTCATCACCATGGTGATCTTTCCCTGTGTTTAAGGTATCACATGAGCTCCTGAAAATTATTTCAAAAACTCTGCTTGTTAAAATTGCTCTTATGCACATCACAGTGCAAAATATACAGAAAATACAGGCAATTCTCACTCTTAGTTAGATTTAATATATACTGACCCCGCCCCTCTCTACGTGAAGCCCCAGTGGCCTAATGGATAAGGCACTGGCCTCCTAAGCCAGGGATTGTGGGTTCGAGTCCCATCTGGGGTGGGTCCTTTTTCGTTAGGGAGGTAGTTTGTGTGTTAGTTAATATTTATACATACGAAGATCATTTAAAGAAAGCAATTATAACCAAGTATTCGTTTGTTGTCATGAAGTCGCTCTCAATACACTGACGGAATGTATGCGTTTAAATAAGCGAGAGGCAGAAACACGCAGGACATTATCGGGTGAAATGGATAAACAGAGAATCAGACTGTGCGTACTGCTGAGCACTTTGACTGTATCAGTGAAACCCACGGATGTATTCAGGAGAACGTGTGTTACGGCGCAAACTTACCGTGAGTAACGTTACTGTGCGCCACGGAAACCAATTTTGTATCCATCCAATATAACTCTGTTGATCATGACTGAATAGTAAATATGTTCCTCTGACGCTATAAAGATATCTTTTAGCAAAAAGGATTCTGGTCATGTTTTCTATAACTTTTCTATAATTCGACTTTTTGTTTGTGTTTGGTTTCTGTTTTTTGTTTCCTCCGTTTTATATTTTATATATATATTTATGCATTATATGTATTATTTACTCTTAAAATTTAAGACATCATGATTAGAATAGGCAGCACGAAATACCACATCAGCATTAAATATATATGATTATCTATCTTTTATTTTTTGAATGTTTTCATGTTTTTTATGTCAAGTTATGCTGAGTTTAAAAAATAAATCATATATATATATATATATATGTGTGTGTGTGTGTGTGTGTGTGTATATATATATATATAGAGAGAGAGAGAGAGAGAGAGAGAGAGAGATTTAAGCAGGACATTAATCAATGTAGGCCGCTGTGCAAATATTAATTTGATAGAAACTAACAACACATAAGAAAACATAAAAAAAAAAGAAATGCAGTTTTCTTGTAGTTATTCTGTGGGTGTCATGACATTATCTTACATAATGTGTTATCTAACTTCAAGCGTGTAACCCTGTCCATCCTTGTACAATGGTAGAACTCCAAGAGGCCACTGTGCATTGGGATGCTGCCCAGAAGAGTGTGATCCTGAAGGAGGGGGTGATGGAGGCAGACAGGGGAGCCTACGGGTACTTCAATGACACTCTGCTCCTCTCAGGATGGGGCATCCTGGAGATCAGTGCAGGCTATGGAGGAGTCACACAGGAAGATGAGACCACCTTCTTCTTGGCTGGCTACCTGGAAGGTTACCTCACTGCTGGGTGAGCGGTACAGGCAAAATGCAAACATAAAAATACGCTCACCAAGCACTTTTCATGCAATCAGCCAATCAGGTGACAGGAAAGCAATGCCAGAAATCATGCAGATACAGGTCCGCTTCAATTCATGTTCACCTCAGACATCCAAAAGCTAACCAAAAATGGCACAGGTGATGAATTGTGATGGAGCATTTCTGTTGAGGTACACAGACAGCAATCATAATGCACTGACCTAACCTGCCTTGTGTCAACAGTGCAGGATTGGTCGCTGTGTTAGAGTGTGAGGAATATTTTCTTGGCACATTTTAGGCCCTTTAATAACAGTCAGTCATGGTTTGAGTACAATAGCATATCCGAGTATTGCTGCTGACCATGCACATCACTTTATGGCTACCTGCAGCATGACAGGGCTCCATGTTGTCTTAAATGGATTTTATTAACATCCTAATTAGTTCACTTGGTCTTCTCAGCAACCAGATCTGAATCCATCAATCACAATCAGAATACTTTATTAATCCCAGGTGGGAAATTGTATTTTGTTTTATTTTTTACAGATGTTCACTTAAAATATGAATATGAAAGATACAAAATATAACTCTCTATATTAAAATAAGTAAAGATAAGTAGAATAATTAAATATTCCAAAGTTAAACAATACTATGCATCATATAGGCAAGATATTACAAGTGGAAATAGTCCAGCTGTCATAAGGAGGAGTTGTAAAATTTGATGGTCACAGGTAGGAATGATTTCCTTTGGCGTTCTGTGGTGCATCGTGGTGGATTGAGTCTTTTGCTGAACTTGCTCCTGTGGCTGTCCAGTACGAGATGGAGGGGGTGTGAAGGATTGTCCAATACCGACTGTCACTTGGACAATGTCCTCCTTTTTGACACCACCGTCAGAGAGCCAAGCTCCACATCCATAACGTTACCGGCCTTGTGGATCAATTTATGGAGTCTGTTGGTGTTCACAACCCTCAGTCTGCTGCCCCGGCACTCCACAGCACAGAGGATGGTACCGGCAATCACAGACGTCGCCCGGCAGATGTTAAAGAACCTCAGTCGTCTCAGAAAATAAAGACTGCTTTGGGCCTTCTTGTAGAGGGCTTCTGTGTTTTTAGTGAAGTCCAGTTTATCGTCAGTGTGAACATCGAGGTATTTGTAATCCTCCACTGTCTCCACACAGACCCCATGGATGGAAACAGGGGTCACCGGTGTTCTGGTCCTCCTCATGTCCACAACCAACTCCTTCATCTTTGTCACATTAAGCTGCAGATGGTTTTGCTAGCACCACATCAGAATCAGAATCAGAATCAGCTTTATTGGCCAAGTATGTGTACACATACAAGGAATTGGGCTCCAGTTTTTTCCTTGCTCACAATGTACAGAATAGACAAACAGACAATACAGACAATAGCAACATGACACAGACAATAACAACATGCATAGTATATTTATATACAATGGTGCAATGGTGCAGAGTGCCAAGATGTTGGAATAAATTATGGAATAAATAAGGGGTGGGTAGCTGGTTACTATATATAAAATATATACATGGGAACTTGACAGTATATATGTATAATATATAGGTATGTACAACAAAAACAGTATATACAGCATGCTTTGGTTCAGTAGCAGGTATGATGGATGTTTTAGTAGTGTTCTAAGTGTTCATCACAGTGATGGCCTGTGGGAAGAAACTGCACAGATGTCTGGTTGTTTTGGCGTACAGTGCTCTGTAGCTCCTACTAGAGGGGAGGAGTTGGAACAGGCTGTATCCAGGGTGTTGATGGGTCTGCAGTGATGCTGCCTGCCTGTTTCCTGATTCTGGATTTGTACAAATCCTGAATCGAGGAGAAGTGAGCACCAATGATGATTTTTTCTGCAGACCTGACTGTCCTTTGTAGTCTGTTCTTGTCTTGTTTGGTGGCTGATCCAAACCATACAGTGATGGATGTGCAGAGAACAGACTGGATTATTGCAGAGTAGAATTGGATCAGCAGCTCCTGAGGCAGGTTGAACTTCCTGAACTGGCGCAGGAAGTACATCCTCTGCTGGGCCTTTTTAATAATTCTGTCTATGTTGGACGCCCACTTCAGATCCTGGGAGATTGTGGATCCCAGAAACCTGAAGGTTTTCACAGCAGACACAGTGCTATTGAGTAAGGTGAAGGGGGACAATGCTGAGGGGCTCCTCCTGAAGTCCACTGTCATCTCCACAGTTTTGAGCGTATTCAGCTCTATGTTGTTCTGACCGCACCACAGGGCCAGCTACTAACACACTCTTCCTCATCACCTTCTCTGATACATCTCACTGTTGCTTACCATACCGTCCGACACACAGTTCTGTAGGTGCACATACTGTTGTCTGCCAGTCAGGTAGTCAACTATCCAGGTCACTAGAGAGGCATAAACCTGCATCACTGTCAGCTTATCACCCTGTAGAACCGGCCTAATGGTGTTGAATGCACTGAAGAAATCAAAAAACATAATTCTCACAGTACTCACTGGCTTGTCCAGCTGGGAGTAGACACGGCTGAGCAGGCAGAGAATGGCATTCTCAACACCATTCTCTGCCTGCAGTTGTATTTAAAGCTGACAACACACCTTTTTGAAGGAAGGGTGAATGTGTAGGTGACAGATCTGCAGAAATGTTGCACTGCCATGGCTTACTGGGACTATCTGCGCTATCATTAATGCACTTTTCACATTTTTCCTATGAAGTTCAAATGTCTACTCTGAAAAAATGGCCTATTTAACAGTATTAGTAGCAACAAACTTTTATAGGTTTTAGCATCTTAAATGCAAAAAACATTAACTGTATGTATACTGTATAATCTACATAGTCTAAATTAGTTGTTGGTTGTTCTACATCTTCATAAAATGGTCCTTAAAGATGATCTTTATTTTTTAATTAACGCTGACATATATTTCCTGAAAATTGGTTTGGTTTAATTAAATGGAATATATTACAGTTTGATTGCATTTCTCATTAAGTGTGACAGTGTAGCTTCTCTAGCTGTAACATGTGGACTACTTTATGTGGGCTAATCCCTCGCTGCTTATTCTTTCTCCATTGCAGACAGATGTTCAGTCATTACCACAACATGTACCCTCAGCTGATAAAGGATCAAAAGGTTCTGAATCCCCTGAAAAACTTTTTGAGGTACAGTCTTAAACTATATAAAATCACAGTCATGGCTTAAGCTAAGAGTAATCCCGTGCATATCAACAGAAACTGGTCTAATACTGGATTTATCAGGGTTTCTCTTAATACACCAGCAGTTTCTCTCTTCAGCTGCAGAAACAGTCTGTAAAACTTGCATGGAAGGAGATAATTTGAATATTCGTAGTCTTTATGTTTAGTCTGTGTCCCATTGCCTTTCAGATGCTTTTCCAGAGGCCTGGTTAACCAGTTTTATGCATAGAGTATATATAAAAGATGGGCTTAGCTTATAGGTCTCGAAAGTCAGTTCATAGGGCAAGTGATGTAACCCTGCATTTTTTTAATGTCCAGTAGGGGGCGACCCCTCTGTTGGCAAAAAAGAAGTCAGATTGTGCAGAAGTCTACTGGAAAATGACCCTAATGCTCACTTGATCTGTGACCCCAGGAAACACTAAGTTCATGGGTTCAATCACTAGTTTCAAGTCTTACTGAATAAATCATGGTGATTTATGGTCTTCATTAGAGTCAAATAGATGATAAAGCAGTGTGTGCTTTAGGGCAGGCCTACTTTCTCATTGACAACAAATTAAATTTTGAGCTTGCAGTGTCTCTTGGGTTCTCTATCAGATTCACGCCTTACTCATCACATCTGGTTTCAGAACAAGAAGATGGTGAAGACCAAAGAGCTCAGTTCAAGACTTTACAAAACCTCACTTAGCCAGTGGCTGATGTCATGATGCCTACAACCATCTTTTATATACAGCCTATGATATCGTCTCATAACTGTCAAACAGTAGTTATACTAAATGTACAAATTTCATTTATGGGTACATTGATTGTTAGATGGACGGTGTTATCAAACAGCACCATCAAGAAGCAAACTTGATTCCAAAAATTTTAATGATCCCCAGCAAACAAGACCAGTGGGCCAGAGAGCAGGTGAAACTGAGGAGAAACAGTGACCCCTGGTGGAAGCATCTGGGACTGATCCTGGCCCAGCTGGATGGACTCCACGCAGGGGCTGCGCAGTGGGCCAAAAGCAAACACAGGGAGGTGTGTATGTGTGTGTGTTTGTGGTTGTGAGAGAGTTGTCACAGTCATTTCATATATCTCCTGCCACTTGCTCTTTCCCTCCTGCCCAGCCTCTATCAGCGTTCACGGTCCAGTTTCTAAATGGTGTTGGTGACCTCTTGGATCTTGTCCCAGCTCTGACACCTCGCTCCAACTCCTCTGCAGGATCTGGTGCTTTCAGGATGCCTGGAATGGGCCACTGCACAGCTCTCATAAAGGTTAGGCCAATCTCATTTGGCTCAAGCTGTGAGGGAGCACTTGGGAAACCTCAACACAGGCCTAACTGCTTTTATCAGCCCCCGTGAGTGGGGTTTTCTTCTTTTAAATGAGTGTGTAAGACCATTGCAAGGAGATTATTTCCCCTTCCACCTACATCCATCCAGGGAACAAAGACAAATAGGGAACAAATAGAAGTGTGTTGTTAGGTTTTTATTAAGTTTAAACTTTTGGTTTTTTTTCAATTCAGTGGTGATTTCATGTTTCTTTTAAAAACCATAGATGCCGCAGCCCCCTCTCTCTCTCTCTTCTCTGTGTCTCAGGTTCTGCCGGGCTTTGAGAACCTGTTAGTTGGCCACTCTAGCTGGTATACATATGCAGCCACCATGCGTATCTATAAACACTGGGACTTCAAGGTGTCTGACACACACGTCGCCACTGGAAAGATGTCGTTCAGCAGCTACCCTGGTACACACACTTCCAATATATCAAATACATGCTATGAGCTGCGCATGACCATATTCTTTACAGATCGAGTGGTGCTTTCAAATAACAAAGTTCCTTCTTCTTCACTTCTTTCTTATAAAAGCCCCAAGCTGAGGTGAACTGCTTGTCCTTAATCCCCATGGGTTCATTTTCATCTGGGAAAATATGAACGCTGACATCCAGGACTTAACCCAAATCCTCAATGAACATTTCCTACTCGACATAATTCTCCTGCTAAGCGCAAGGCTTAGGCAGTAATAAGAAAACATTCAGCCCGGTGTGGGCACACTCAAATGGAGCCACGATGAAATGTGTTCCCACACTGTCAAGTTAGAGTTAGAGACTGAGAAATTTTGTGAACAAAGATTTGTCAAGTGGACCAGGCCATAAAAATCCTCTTATGGACTCCACTGCTATCAGAGCACAAGTGGTTTTAAAGCACTATATTTAGAGAGCAGCAGGCCAAGGATATCACCTCACTATATTAAAACAAAGAGATGAAATACAATGGGGTCAGCAGAGGTCATGTGTACCCCCTGCAGGCTTCCTAAGCTGCTTCCTCTCTGACAATGACGAGCATTTAGCATGCACTGCAGGTCAGCACCAACAGAGCAAGAAGGGATGCTAGGTGGACTTGGTGGTGGAAATATTCTTTTACTGTTAATAAGAGCACCAGCAGATATAGCAATAGAGGCATTAATGTTTGTAATGCAGTTGCTGAAGGCATTTTAAAAGTAGGAGATTATTATTTTTCTTCATGTGTAGTAATAGTAATTCCAGCTGGTGTCATAATAAAAGCAGTATGAAAAGTTAAAACTAGAAATACTGACCGAATAGAACACACAGTCTGAACAGGAATGCTATTAACACTTGCTTGCTGTTCAGATATGAGCCCTATAGTGATCTTCTTTTTTAACTTTTATCAGCAAATCTAATAAATCATACAGTCATGTGAAAAAGAAAGTTTTCAAAGGACTCTATGAAGTCCTGTGAAAAAAATTGTTTTCTGTATGACTTTATCAGTCTGTCACATTATTGTGTGCAAGTGCATTTGATTAGCAGCACCTGGCTACTACTTACCCTCTTAATCCCTGTGGAAGCAGTAAGGGTGTACTTAGTTTTTCACTGGACTGCATAGAGTCCTGTGAAAACTTTCTTTTTCACATGACTGTATTTACCAAATGTAGTATATTTAATCCCTGCTGCCATAGTGTGAGAGGCAGGGTACACCCTAGACAGGTCACCAGTCTGTTGCACGGCCAACACAGAGAGACAGACAACCATTCACACTCAAACCTACAGCCAATTTAGAGTCACCAATTAACCTAACCCCACTAACTGCATGTCTTTGGGCTGTGGGAGGGACCATGGGAGAACCCACACAGACACAGGGAGAACATCCAAACTCCACACAGAAAGGCCCCAGCCAGATGGTGGATTTGAACCCAGGACCTTCTTGCTGTGAGGCAACACTGCTAACCACTGTTCCACAGCATAGATATTTTGGTTATCTTTGTAGGTTTTGTTGATACATGTATACACATTTACTGACAACTGATGATAACTAACTGATTTTTGTGTGCAGCAGAAACATGATGTGCAAACGCACACAACATATAATTAACATTATACAGGAAACAGCACACTTTAGCACATCAAGCAGACACAGAACAGCATCAGCATGCACGTGGAGTGTTAAGTCAAAATATTCGCTTTTCAGGACGCTAGTTTAGCTCACTGGTTGAGGAGGCGCCATATGCCACATGGCTGAAATGCAGTGGTCTGGGTTCAGGTCCCTTTGCTGTGTGTCTTCCCCTGCTCTCTCTCTCCCACTCTTTCCTGTCTACTCTTCACTGCCGCACTGTCTAATAAAGGTGAAAAATGCCCCCCAAAAAATCCACTCTTCTTCACTGCCAAATGCTGAGGGAAATGCAGTTACTAGTACTTTATGGGTTGACTGATGAACCATGTTCACAGTCTGTCTGCAGTTCGAGAGGACTGTTGTGCTGAAAACAGCCTCCTGCTGCAGCTGACAACTATTAGCTTTTAGTATGAAGCAAAATAATAATGTTGCTAAGCAGAAAACTGAAAACAACTGAGCTGAAAGATGCTTAGGAGTTGCTAAGAGAAACTGGATCATAATTTTTATCACTATGTGCAAACCCTTTTGAAAAACTAGGATAAGATAAGACTACTTTATTGTCTCCTATAGGAGAAAATCATCTTGGGTTAGGCAACTGCTGCATCATTAAACAGGCAAAAACTCTAAATGGGCACACTTTAGTAAATACAGACCTTAGAATAAATAAACAGAGGACTAATTTTAAAAAATGTAGTTACATCAAAACTTCTCTACTTATCTGTCTGTCCTATATGAGCTTTATCAGTTTAACTGGCAGACGGTTAAATGAATATTTATAGTGATTATGCTTACACAAAGGAACCCTGTACCCCCTTCCAGAGTTCATTAGCACATACTGAGAGGTCCACACATGTAAAGGATCAGCTCAAAGCTTTGTTTCCCTTTTATATAAGCTACATAAATAAAAGCAACAATACCTGAAAAAAATACCTATTTATCTAAAGTACTCATCAGTGTTTAATTTTACTTTACATATTTTAATAATGGATTAATATTGCTGCAATATTTAGATGTAGGAATTGTTATATTGTTCCAAATTAAAGAAAGCCAAATTTTAACTATGTAACGACACTGTTTATAAGTAAGTAATCATTAACTTTAACAAAATAAAAGAGTAAAAATGTAAACTCATATAATATGGAAAGACCCCTTCTTGATTCCAAATACCTAAAAATGTCTACTAGAAATCAGTGTTCGTGTTAGAGATACTTAACACATTTTCTAAATACTACTTATGCAAGCTGTGAGTTGTAGATGATCTCATCACAACATTGTTTGCTTACCCCACCTCCATCAAATGACCCCAGCCCTGCCCCTTAACCATATGTCAAAAAGAAACCTGCTGTTTGTTCTACTCCTCCAGGCTTCCTGATGTCTCTGGATGACTTCTACCTACTTGGGAGTGGCCTGCTGATGACTCAGACCTCCATCGGTGTCTTCAATGCCTCCCTGTTCTCGCAGCTCAGCCCTCACAGCCTGCTGGCCTGGCAGAGGGTCCGCCTGGCTAACAGTCTGGCACACACCGGAGAGGAGTGGGCACAGGTTTTCTCTAAATACAACTCAGGTGAGATCCCAAAGATGTAAAATAAGACAGGCAGGCTTGAGAGGAGAGTTTTGGTTTTTATTCAAAACCAAAGTAAGTTTAAAAAAAAAAAAAGTAATCTTGACAAATTTAGAAATAGGGATCCATTAATTCAAAAATAATACATGCTGTTATTGGTCTGCATTCTGGGTTTGAGAAGTAAATCTGGCAAAGCAAAAATTCACAGGGCAAATTTCCATAGAGATTTAGCAGACTCTCAAACAGACTATCCTTCTCATTACACAACGCTTGTGAGTGTTAATTGGGAAGCTGCTTTGATCTTTCACGTCACGTTGCTATGGAGGGCAGAGGAGAAAACAGGACAGGGTGTTCTTGAGACTGACAGCCCTTTATCACGCAGCAGACTCGCCTCTCAAATTCACCGCCCTGCCAAGCTATTGCAGTGGCCTGTATGCTGTGTTGTCATTTCATTTAGATAGGGTTATGTTAGGTTTTTATTGCATGTGCAAATATGTATTTCATAAGTCAAAGGTTTATATGTTTTTTTTTCTCTAGATCCAAATCCCTCAGGTGCATGCAAGACCGTGCATGTTGGCTTTCCTTTCCCAGTAATATGCTAGAAACAACAACAGCTAGACTGACTACATGACTCTCAGTATTGGTCTTTTAGTAAATAAAGCTGTTGTAGGAAAGGTTGTGAATTTTTGGCCAAAACCAAGTCGGTTTTATGTTGTGTTTTGATATGATGATGATGTTAGAGGCCAAGCTGAGGGATTGCCAAAGTTATTACATTTCATCCAGATGGGAGTCAGTGATATCTGTACCAAATCTCATAAAATCCCTCCAATATTTGTTGACAGACAAAATCCAAAAGTATGTGGAAACCACGTGTATACATATACGTATCTTAGCATCTTAAGCTCTGTCACCTCCAGCTTGGCCTCTTGTCTTTTTGTTAGTGCCACCGTCTCCAAACCATCTTGTAGACTTTCCTTTTCACTCTCGCTGCTGTCCTTCTGTCACACATCACTCCTGACACTCGTCTCCACCCACTCCATCCTGCCTGCACTCTCTTCTTCACCTCTCTTGTGCACTGTCCGTTGCTTTGGATGGTTGACCCCAGGTATTTAAACTCATCCACCATCACTACCTCTACTCCTTGCATCTTTATCACTCCATGTGCCTCTTTCTCAGTCACACACATGTATTATGTCTTGCCTTCTACTGACCTTCATTCCTCTCTACAGTGTATGCCTTCACTTTTGACGACTCTCTTCCACTTGCTCCTTACTCTCACTACAATTCACAATATCATCTGCAAACAAGAAGGGACTCAGCTGATCCTTCATGTAATCCCACCCCTACCTTGAATCCATCCGTCACTCCTACCCCAAACCTCACCACTGTCATGCTGTCTTCATACATGTGTGTACTGAATGTGTGCAAGAAGTTTTGTGGAAACAGCAGAGGTTGAAATGCATGATGAGCAAAAACCTTTGCAAGAATCTGCCAGTAGCAGTAAATCACCAGAGAAGAAGTAGTTAGACTTCATCATCTGTGACTATTGACAACTGTGAAAAATTTCAAGATTTTAAATTTCAAGGTTGAACTATATGAGTCTGGACCAAAGTGACTGACATCACCAGTTTAGGAGTCCTAAACCTGCCAGAACGGAGAGCTTTGACAATAATACTTTGTGTTCAAATGTAAAACCACACAATAATTGGTGTGAGCAGTAATTACAAGGAAAACAGCAAATTGCTTATTATGAAGGTATACATATCTCAAGCATCTGTGAGACAGGAAAAAGAGCATGTACCTCTCTGTATTTCAGGCACATACAACAGCCAGTACATGGTGGTGGACCTGAGGAGGATTTCACTGAGTAAGAGCATCAGGACTGGAGCTCTTACTGTTGTAGAGCAGATTCCTGGGAAGGTGATGCACTCTGATCAGACTCAAGCATTACGCAGAGGTAAGAAACCCCCTATCTGTATCTGTGGGATTAGTTCACTTGGTTTTTTTGTTTGTTTTTTTTTTGCCTGTTTGAGGTAGTAATTTGTCTGGAAGACCTCCACCTCCAGTGTGCTCCATTTGACAGGTTATTGGCCGTCATACAACATACCATTTCATGCTGAAATCTACAACCTGAGTGGGTATAATGTGATGTGGAAGAGATATGGAGAAGACTTCTCTTATGATCTCTGTCCCCGAGCTAAAATCCTCCGCAGGGACCAGGCCAAGGTGTCTGACCTCAGCTCCCTCAAACGCATGATGAGATACAACAGTAGGTGAAACAACAGAGTTATTGTTCCTCCTGCTGTATATCCTCTCCTGAGCTCAAAGCACTTCACAGAAAACACACACAAACAACTCAGGATATTTTTGTTCTTGTCATAAAAGCAGCATGACTAAAAGTCAGACTGCGTCTGTTTCAGACTACAAGAAAGATCCTTACTCAAAGGGACATCCCTGTAAAACCATCTGCTGCCGTAACGACCTGAGACCGAGGAGGCCACGCCCAGGGGGTTGCTATGATACTAAGGTCAGAGGACATCAGCACATTAGGCCAGAATCACCTTCTGTTCTGTACGTCAGTGGAAGGATAAAAACAAAATCCAAATACATGATTTGTTTTGGTTGTGTTTTGGTTGTGTTTTTGTCTAGGAATATAACCTTTGGTTAATGAGTCACCGCTGTCACATGCCCTTTATTTTCCCAGTTTGTTAAACTTGCAATGATTTTCTCTCTTTTTTTTTTTGGTCATTTGTTCAGCTATTTCAATTACCCTTTCAACATTCAATTGCATTTTACTGTTTTCATTGTATACTTTGTTTGTTTAAAAAGACTCTACAGCTATGCCAGCTGCTCTTACAGCCAGGGTTTAGGCACAGTGGTGCTTTAGGCTTAATACTAATGTCAGTGTGCTAATATGCTTTCAAGAAAGACTGTAAACAGAAGATGGATGTAGCCACAGGTCTGAAAATTGAGCCGATGTGGAAGTGCATAAACCCTGCATTCTTTTTATTGACCAGCAGGGGTTTATGATTGATATGTTATTAATGTGTTTATGGTCTCAGTTGCTAATTGTAGGTCTTTTTCAATACAACATGGTGTTGATTTTGTAAATTAAAGTAAAACAGATGGTATGCTTTATGTCATGTCTAACCTGTGGTTGACAAGTGGCTACCATATGGCCACGCATTGTCCTCAGATTCTCAGCCTGATGTGCCTGTCACTTGTCCAGTATTTGGTTGTACTAAAAACACCCTAAGGAGTGGGCTCCTCCAGTAAGTAGCTTTTGTTTTAAGCCTATTTTTTTTAGAAGCCAAAGCTAGCATTCCAGTGTATATCACAATGGATTATGAACCTTGCACCTTGGTAACCAAGCTGCCACTAATGCTAGCATTGCACAGTAAAAAAAAAAAAACAATCAGTAAAAATAAAGTTTTTAAATAAAGGAATTTTCCTTCTTATTTTTTTTAGGGGTTTTTTTTTTATTTTTTATTTTATATTTTTTTTTTTTATTATTTTTT
>VUQI01063071.1:0-21257 GCA_015106735.1 Paratilapia polleni | reverse complement strand
TCTCTTTTCCTCTTTTTTTTTTTTTGTTTTTTTTTTTTGTTTTTTTTTTTTTTTTTTTTTTTAATCTTTTGTCCTCTGTTGATCACCAAGTGTCCTCCTGGCTGCTGTCTGCCTTGCCTGTTTTTCCTTTTTCTCCTCTAATCCATCGGCACCTAGCTATACTTCCATCCTACAGATTGCTGTGAGGAGTGCACTGGTGTCCATGCTCCTCACACGCCATTTTCAGCAAATGCTATCATAGAAGAGCTAGAGCTTAACCGCCAGCAGCGCTGTTTCTAATGCTGTTTCTGGTGGAAATCCAGCTTTGCAGTCTGTGCCACTCAGAGTTCTGATTTTTTATTTTATTTATTTTAAATTTTTTATTTATTTTATTCTTTTTTCCATTTTCCTGCAATTGTTTCCCCCACAATCAAATGCATTTTTTAAATTCAATTATATAGTCAAATGTTTATTATATATATATATATTTTTTTATTTGTCTTTTTTATTTATTTGTTTTTCTAGGCCATATAAATTAGATAAGCTGTGTTGTGCGTGTGTATGCAGAACCTGCACATAAAAGCTCTAACATCCATCTGTACAAGATGTTGCTACAGTCTGTTTGTTGCTGCTTCAGCAAGCAGTCAAAAAAAGAATCAGTCACGTGACTGGAGCGTGTTCTCATTATCAAGCTTGATATCTTCCTGCTCATTGACTTAGTGTATTATCTGTCCTTTCCAATCCATATATGGAGGCCCAAAATAGTTATGTGCATGCCAACAGGCAATTGCTGGTATATGGTTAAAGCTGTAGAAAGGCCGCACTCTGATGCACTCCATTTGTCAACAGGACAAAATAGTTTGTTCTAATTAATCTGAGGAATTCAGCATCCAGAAATTATACTATTTCCAACAATTCCCCCTCTTTTCCACATCTATATGGCTCTGCTTGAATCTCCTAATTGCATGTTTATGTATGAATTTCTCGAGCAGTGGCTCTTTTGTGAACTCAGCTCTAAAAGGGGATGTGCTTCAAGCATTCATCACGGGGAAGAGCAGGGGGAGGATGTGTGTATATGTGGATGGATAGGAATCATGACATACCAGCCAGGCAAGTTTGGCAGAAGTAGCCTGAAGGTGTAAGAGAAGCAGGCTGTCGACACACACGTGAGCACAAAGTTTACGCTGGCCTCCAGTAACCAGTGGCCTTTTTTAAAACATTTTTTTGTTCCTAAGTAAAAACAACTGTTGTTACAGGAATCTCTGAAATGAAAAGCAAAGAGCAGGATTTATCAAAAGAAGAAAATGGCCCACAAAGCAGCAGTCTTCCTTATCTGCTGTTTTTTTTTTTTTTTTGTTTGTTTTTTGTTTTTTTTGTTTGTTTTGTTTTGTTTTTTTAAAGACAAAACTGAAAGACACGGTCTCAGTTCTCAATCTCAGGCTTTACACACAGAGTGGAGCACACATTGGAACAGACACACACAAAAAGTGAAGCCAAGAGAAGAGGAGAATAAACTAGCACAAGCATAAATGGCAGTAAAAAGCAGTCAAGAGATGGAGAGAGATTAAAGTTGTTATCGATAAGGTAAAACACTTAGATATATATATATTTTTTAAATTTTTGGCTGGGAAACATTATTTAAATGACACGACTGCAAAAAGCTATCTTGAGCAACACATCACAGTTTACACTGTTTATGACAGAAACACATTGCACTGAATACTACTCAGATTCAAGATGATAAAAACTCTGCAGTTCATGACTAAAACACAAGAAAATGTTTGATGTGGTTGTGAAGATGCATGCAGTTTATGATGTGATAATGGCATAATATAATAGACTGTGTTCTTTCTGTCTGTCCTCGTCTGTAACAGGATGAGACGGGAGCTTATGTGATTGACAGAGACCCCACCTACTTCGGCCCCATCCTAAACTACTTGCGGCACGGCAAACTGGTCTACAACAAGGAGCTCGCTGAAGAAGGTCTGTACGCATGAACTGTTTTATACAGTATGATGCAATTTCTCTCTGAGGCCTCCTATTTCTTTAGTTTTTGTATTTTTGAATAAACCTATAAAGTATATATGAAACTTTGTATGTATGAAAAATATATTTCCACTTTGTCTGCTACTGAAGCAGTTGATAAATAATTAAGAAACAGCTAATAGTAATGGTTAACAGAGGGCTAGAAGTAATAATCAGTAGTAGTCTGGGATAAGTGGTTAAAATAAGTATATAATCTATAAAGGATAGAAGTAGAAGTAATAGAAAAATGGTTAGCTTAAAGCAGTAGAGGGGTGGTTGACACGGGAATGACGCACAGTTGAAATGAAGCATCTATTTCTATACCCACTTTATTATAATGATATTAATTATTATATTAATATTTAAAGAGTATCCAGTTTACTTGGACTCGTTTGTAACGTGATGAGGGAGCACTTGGGTTCATCTGGCGTGGAAACGCTGCACTACAGTGTCACACAGCAGCTGAGTTGAGTGTTTCTTTCGTTACAAGGTGTCCTGGAGGAGGCTGAGTTTTACAACATCACCCCGCTCATCAAACTGATTAAAGAGAGGATTGTAGAGAGAGACTCCAAAGCCACACAGGTAAACAAAGAACCTGTCAACAGTGAAACTGAGCTCCTCAGTCACTGCACTTGCTTTTTTCTTTTAACAAAACTATAAATACAGTATATCATTTTTTATGTTTATGTTGATTGTAATATTATTTTTGAATCATATTACTTTGTATCTAGCAGTTCTAACATGTCCTGTACTAAATATTGCAATACCCAAAATCATAGAATACAGACATGTGCCATGAGTGTAATGCCTTTCAGTGCTTTTCACTTTGTTAGTGATTTCACCCCCCTCGGTGCTTCTCTAAAGAGGCCACTCCTGTACATCATGCTTCTCTCTTCTTTCTTTTCTTTTCTCAGGATGGTTCCACTCGATCTTATATAATCCCTCTGCCCTCTCAAACATACTCCCACTCTCCCTTTATTCTACTGTACTTTACTGGACTCACTGCTAGTGTTTGCCTAGGGGTTAAATAAGGTGCAGAAATATAAAAATAGAAGTGCTGCCTTTATAAACTGACCAAATGGGATGTGGTCATCGAGTGCCTTGAATGTTACGCAATATAAAATGACTGCACCATATTAGAAAATTCATACAATTCAATTTAGCAGTATCAGTGTCAATATTTAGGTTTTAGTTCCTTTTTATCTCTCTGAAAATGATTGTACCCTCCTTTTCATCAATTTCCTGCATCCTCAACTCTTTCCTTTCTCTCTTTTTTTCTACCAGCAGGTGCCCCCCAAGCACGTCTACCGAGTATTGCAGTGTCAGGAGGAGGAGCTAACCCAGATGGTCTCCACGATGTCAGATGGCTGGAAGTTTGAGCAGGTCAGCGTGCGCGCCTGCAGAAAGCCCCGCACTGGACTGCTCTGGACTGTGGGTTGGACTCACGCTGCTGCTGACCCTTTAACCGTGACCCTTGGTCTAACCCCTCAGTCCTGACCTGAGCCTTGCTGTCTGCACTCCCAAATTGAACTTAATAACAAAAACTAGATTATGCCATTAGTCTAGATCTCGATTTGTTGGCCTAATGCTACAATCACACTAGGGAAAACAGTGGTTGGAGACCACAGCACGACCAAAAACACTGCAAACATGTGCAATAAACTTGTTGTTGTCTTGTTGTAATGGTTGCTTCAAAGATGGGGACCAGGTCTGCGACTACTCGTGGTCAATTGCCATCTTCAAAGCATCTTCAAAGCAACAGCAATAAGATGGAGTCAGTCTGCTACCAGTCTGTTATCAGTGTGATTGATTGGGGTCAAGTTAGCAATTACATGCGATCTGTTTGTGATAATACGGCAATTAACTGATAATTCATTCAAAATCACAAATCTGTTGCCATCTGCATACACAGAAATTCACATTAAACAGAAATTCACATTAACTTCTTACTTTCAGAGTACAGCCAGAACCTCATAGATTTGAAACAGAAATTCAGAAATTTCTCCCCAAATACAGATGTAGTTGCTGCAGGATGGTGCTTTAACTGCAAAATGACAGGCACTTGGCAACCTTGCTATTATGTTGGAATGTAACCAGAATATAACAAGTTGAGTCGACTCCCCTTTTGCAAAGAGACACATCGCAGTTGCACTCATCGGCTGACTCAGATTGATTGCAACATGTTGCCAATCTGTCTAAGAGTGATTGCAGTCAGTCCGAGTCGGGCTGTGATTGTTTGGAGATGGATTGGCTCCCACTAGGTGACCTGTGCAATTGAAAGTTGGTCGCTGCAACTACTTACGAGCAACCACCTTTTTTTTTTTCTTTCCCTAGTCACAAGGAGGCCACTGTCCTATTCTTACTCTAGTGTGACTGAGCCATTAAACAGCACGTTAATCTAGTGAATCCATGTGATCTTTAGGTAGTCCCAGAATATCTAATCTTAAAGTAACCTTAAACCTTTATAGTTTAAAAGTAGAGATGTTTAAAACTATTTTGGGGAACCAGTTCTGTCAAACTCAGACAATTCATAAATTCTATTTCCTCTTAAGTCTGCAACAGATGACAAGATTTAGAAAGCCTTAATGACCCAAAGGGTTTGTGAGCAATATGATCAATAAGTCACCAACCAATTAGTCAGTTTGGAAGAACAATTAACATGCAAGAGTAATAATAACAATAAAAATAATAAGAATTTCTTTGTAGGATATGACGAACTTAATATCTTGATTTTTATTAAGCAAAAAAGTTGAAAACATTACCAAGGCCTTTAAGAACTCAGCAATGCACTTTTCAATGAGAAAATAAATGGCAAAAAAATTAGATAATAAAAATAACTCTTAACTGCAGCTGTAAAAAAATAATTGGCAGCCTGATAATAACAGTTGTTACTTGCTGCCGAGATCTTAACATTTTTAAATGCCTAACTGGAACACAAATGACCAAAACTTCATAGCTGCAGTCCAGTATTTACTGTCACAGTATCCACAGTCTGTGTAAATATAAAAAAATGAAAAAATATATGACTGTATTGATTATATTGAATGGCACACCTTTCTCACAGCAACCATTTTGATGTGAATTGATTTGTAAACACAGGTGTTTATAACCACATTAATTAATGCTTATTATCACCTGCTGTGGAAATTGTCTGTTGTAATGTCAGTCTTTCATTGTCACACCTCCAGAGTTGACTCTTTAATACGTTTCATAACAATCTCTGCAATGACACTCAGACTGCATGGAGTTAAACTGGTCAGCCTATACACACTGTAGACTAAAACTCACATTCAGACCCCGTCTCCCTCCCCCACGCCTCTGCTTTGGCACTTGGCTCCACTGCATGCTGCACAGCTCTGATTTGCGCGCATTTTCCAGCAGAAGCTGACCCACAGTTGTTTTGCTCTTCCTACAAGTAAACAGTGCTTGAATCTACTGCTGCATGCTCCCGTCCCCCAGCCGTGCATGAGCAAAAGAACCTTTCCTTGCTATAGTGTGGCATGTCAGCCACTTTCTGCGTCCTCAGCTGAAATCCGTGGCACTCATTGTGTCTTTTTCTCTGTCCCTCTCTGCTCTGTATATCCGTCTGCATCTGTGTTTCTTTCTTTCTAGATGGTGAACATCGGCTCATCGTACAGCTATGGAACAGAGGACCAGGCTGAATTTCTGTGCGTTGTATCGAAGGAGCTTCACACGCCCGGATCTGGACTGGGTACAGAGCAGAGCCACAAAACCAAGGTGAATCTCTATATTTCTTAAAAAGGCACACAAAAGTATATTTAAAGATCCACCGTGGGGTAAAGCTGCTAAGCTGTGTGTTTGCGTGTGATCCTTCCCGTGTTTTGTACGTGTATTTCTGTTTTGTTGCGGCATGTGTGAAAGAGTAGCGGTCTCTCGACTCATTAAAGGTGATATGAGTGTGCTTTGATCCTGCGCCTCTCCACTCAAAGCTCCAAATGTCACTCGCCTCAAAATGTCATTCACAAACACTTTCACTCCATCATTCACACAACTCTGCCTCTCTTTCCTGCTGTTATCAATTGTCACCGTATTGGTTCTTTCTCTTTCATATGGATATATTGATATATATCTATCTCTGTTTTTACCTCTCAGCCTCTCACTGTCCACTCACTGACACTCATCCGCGTGCTCATTTTTGTTGTTTTCTGTCTCGTTTTCTTTTCTTTTGTATTTTCTCCTCCTTCCTTCATTCTGAATGAAGCCCGCAGAGATGCAAGAGGAGGAAGCAGCGAAGGAGGAGGAGGAGGAAGAGGGGGGGAGAGATACCACACCAAATGAGTGGCTTAGAGAATGAGGGAGTCATGTTTCTTTGTTCCAAAGAGAGGCCTGACTGGGTGAGGAACTGTGCAAAAGATGTGCTAGTGGGTAGATGTAGTGGATTTTAGTGTGTGTTTATGTCTGTGATGTCTATGAGAAATACAGGGGGTTTCATGGCACAGCATTGAGTACGGCCTCAAAGTTGCTCTTCTGTTTCAGTGTTTTTGCAGAAGGCATCACAAGACAGGCTCATATGTGTTAGAAAAACTAAAACTGAGTGAGTCCTTATAGATTCCCATGTTAAAAAGACCAAATGTAGAGCAGAAATCAACATGCTTACTGCCTGGTACAAAAATGGTTTTGATCTCTATAGCAAATTTCCCTCTTCGTGACAACTGTACAAGGGTGAATTTTTGTTTACTTTACTTATTGAAACTGTTGGATTGTAATGATTGTAATAAAGAAGAAACGGGAAAATATACCACAGCAATAATCACTTATCATGATTGGACCATGCACAAATAATACATTTCTATTTTGATTAACATGCAGCCTATCTGTATTATAATCAACAGGCCTGATTCACATGTAATTCCATAATACAGGTTATGTACACTATTTCTCAACTACCTGTTTGTCCTGTATTTAAAGACATGGTGTTTACACCAACAACCAAAATATGCTCTTAAAAAACACGGCCTGGAGCTAACTACAACAACGAAGTGATTCCTCTCTTTATCTGCCATTGTTGTCACAAAATCCTCCTGGCTTTGTCTGTGTTTAAATTCATGCACTGAGGTGCTGCACCTAACTTTTCAAACAAACCTCTATTAGCAAGGTGGCAGCTAGTTCAGATGTTAGCACTTGATGCAGGTATCTGTCAGCCTATGGATATATATCTTATTAACCAACCTTGCTGGTTAGCTGATGACTTAGCGCTCCACCCTCTTCCCTAAAAGCTACTTTCGGCTGCTCCCTTGTCACGAGGGGTCACCACAGAGGGTCGCTCTGTATGTTTGGTTTGGCAGAGTTTTACACCGGATGCCCTTCCTGACACAACCCCAAAGGGGATTTGGGTCTCCAGTTGGAACTGAACCTGCAACCTGTGACTTTTCGCTTGTCAAGCGATGTGTAAACCACTACACTGCAGAGCTACTGCTCCACCCTCTTGCTTAAATATGGTCAATTTTTGTTCCAAGAAAAAAAACAAAACAAACAATACTGGAATCGAGGCATCAAAATGGGGGTTCAAAAACTATTACTACATATAAAATCTTTTATATACAGTGATTTGTGCATTTAATACAATTCAGAAGTCCTGATTAAACGGATAACAGATTTTAGTGTGCGTGTGTGTGATGAATTTTGCTAATTGGTGTTTGGATGGAAATGTCACTTTGCCCACACAGCCTAACGTGTATTGATTGAGAGCTGCGTCTCTATGGGCCCTAATTACCAATGCTGTGACATGGAATATCTCTGACCTTTCAGTGCAGCAATAGTTTTCAGATGTCCTTCCCAGTCTGTGCACATACACATACACATACAGTGTCAATGTAAAATCACACACAGTATTACCCACCACATAATTAACATTTACACATTTAAAGTTTAGTAAATATCAAAGTGGCAAACACACACTTACGTAATAAGTGGTGAAGGTGGCCGTGTATGTTTTGTTGTTGTTTCCAGTCATGATGCATGTCAGTTAAGTCACTTAATACCATTCGCTCAGCATATTCATCATCGTCATTGCCATCATCACAGCCAAACCATATCTTAGATTGTATCCAAAGATTATAGATTGTCTCGCAGCAGATTTGCAATCCCTAATGTCAATTTCTTTTTCTCTTTCATTTTACAGCTTTTTCAGATCCACGGGTCCCGGATGTAGAAATCATGAGAATTTATTTTTCCTACGCTTGTGACGTTCTGTACGTGGCACATGTGTGTTTTGTCAGTGGACAGTCATCGCAATACGTAGCACTGTTACCAGTTCATTGACAAAATGCTAGTTAGCATTACCAAATGACCAAAAACATCTAATATCACAGTCAAACACAGCAATACCATAAAAAAAAAAATCTGTTTAGTTTAGTGTTTAGTGAAGTATTGGAGCTTAGTAAATCACGACCAAAGATCCATATTAAAGTTGACTGAACCACGATGCTGAACCTTAATGACTGAAGAGAATCGGCCCTGTTTTGGTTACCCTGAGGGGAGTTGTTCCATCTGTGCTGTGCAACATTTGAATCATCCCAGTGATTTACACAATTGTTCCCCAGTCTTTGACCATTGATTCCCCTGTAGTCTTATTTATTTCACGCTTGGGTATAAATTTTTCTCATGAAAAATAAAGGCGTTTTCACACCTATAGTTCGTTTACCCTTGTCTGAATCAGTTGACGAGTTTGTAAACTTGTAGCTTTTTTCCCGTGGTTTGGTTTCTTTTCACAAAGAGAAAACTCCAAGCGAACTCCTAGCGAGCCAAACTACAAACCATGTGAGAACGTTCAGTCCGCTTATTGGTCAGATCTGTCTGGGGTGGGAGAACAAAACTAAATACAGGAAGAAGGTGCTGTGTTCTGGCCAAGTAGATAACATGGAGAGTTTCCATTCATTTTACAGCTAGTTGCAGCCCGTACTGCCAGTTTGTGTACTCTCCACATCTCTGGTACCCTCCCAGATTGCAAAGCATGCCTGGCTGCTGGAAGGCGTTTAGCTCAAACCTGCAGCGTACACCTGTTAGTTGGGTCGGATCGAGATCGGATCATGTTCACACCGTAAATGAACTGCTCTGGAGTTCGTTTGGAACCAAACTGAGGCCACTTCCTCCAAAGGGTCTCGGTGCAGTTGTTTTGGTCCAGCACCTGAGTTAGATTACTATGTTCACATCTGCACAAACGAGCCGCACCATGGGGGAAAACGAACCAGAGTTTGATTTAAACGGACTAAACACTACAGGTGTGAAAACACCCTTAATCACCTTATCTGGAAAGAAAAACAACCACCTAGCTGCTGGAGTCCACAGCTCTTGTAGTCTAGACTGGATCGAAAAGTTTAACCACCCATATCTGCCTTACTTAGAGATGACTTTAAGCATACTTGAGTAACTACGCCTTCACGAGGTGTTTTAAGCTCAGTATATACCCGCTTGCAAGTCTATTTATTGTTCTCAGTGCATACAGGAGTGTGCTATGATCTGTTCGTATCGTATGTTAGTATAGCCGCTTGTTGGTTTGGACTGTGTAACTGAAATAGGGCAAAATCATTTGCTCGTGGGCGCAATGTTACACTTGCTGGACATTACAAAGGTGATAGAAAAAGTAAGAGTCAGCACACACACATGCACGGGCTAAAACACACACTGCTCTACATTCTCCCCCGCAGACAGACAGACACACACACACACCCACCCCTCTTATTTTTGCTGATACATACCTGCGTCACCTTGCACAGCAGCAGTGTCGCCTCAGTCTGTCGCCATGGCTGGGATCCAGATCCCGCTTTGGCCTCAGCTGACAAAGAGATGTTGGTGTAGTCAGGAAAGGCTTAAAAAGGAGTCACAGAGAAGAGGAGGAGGGGAGGTCAAAGTAAGGAGCAGAGTCTGGTGCACCACAGCTTTGTAATAGTGATCATATCCTGTTTTTTGTTACAATAAAGACCTCGCAGTGGATGGATGTGCTGCAGTGCAGGTGTACGACTGAAAAACATTTCCAAAAAGCAGAACTGGTAATGCATGACTTCTAACAACCTCTGGTAGTAACATATAAGAATTGCACCACAGATCAAATTTGAACTGATGCACCAGAATGTGGCCAAATTTGGTCCATTAATTCACATTTGTTTATAGTTCTATCAAATACACCTCTCACATTTATTGTTTATTAAAATTCAGGAGGTGTGTTTAGTGAATGTTGGGGGAAAAAAAGGGTTACACATTAGTTAAAAAAAAAAAAAGTAGAGGTTTTCCAAAGCAGGTAAATCATGTAAATAAGAATTTAGACTAGAGTATGCCTGCTGTAGTTCAGTGTCATGTTGTAGCTTATAAAAAGACCACTGCAGAACAAATGAGAACATTGAAATGCAGCTCAGCTTTGGCTCTCTTTAGAATCATTTCTTGGAGGCATAAATAAGTACAGTTGTGGATTAAGTGGTGTAAATTATTCATCTATGTTCACCTGCAGATTAATTGATATTTGGTACATTTCTGTCTCTGAGGTTTAACACAGGCCAGAGGGATTATTTCTGCCTCTGAGACTACAGCAGCCGTGTTAAGCATTGTCTGCCTGCAGCTTAAGTCTGACCTCCTGCTGTTTGGCTCCTGTGTCGCACTGACTGACCAGCAACATACGGTCAGGAAACACACAAATACAGGCAATAAGCAGGCAGGGGGTCACAAATTTGAGACAATCGAGAAGATCAAGGACGGCAACCTTTTTTCTAACATTTTGATAATTAAATCTGAAAAATAAATAGGCTGTAAATATAATATTACATGTTTGTGTGTGTGTAGGATTAAGAGTCTCATCCATTTATAGCACTGATTAGAAACATATCCTCAACCTGTGGGATCAATCTCCCAATCTCTTATTAGGAGGATCAGCAGAACACAGTAAATGTTAGAGTAGTTAACCTACAGTTACTGCATATGATAATCATAACAGTGGTATTAGCAGAATAGAAGACCAAAAGAGACTGTTTTGTTACTTCAGCTTTTTTTGTGGCTTTTAACTCGGATCATTCAGTGCCTTGAGTTCAAGCAGCAAAACTGACATGTCAACATGATCGTAGGTGTTTTTTCATGCATTTTTAAATGGCTGTTTTTAATATTTTACAATAGGTAGTTTACAATCTCACTGAGAGTTTTTTTTTTCTTTTTTTTTTTTGTGTGTGTAAATTTCTTCCAGTGCGTCTGCTGAGGTGTTCATGTAGAAATAAAAAGAGTAAGTGCACCACAAGCAGCTGCATGTATGAGGTGAACCTGAGGGTTCAAGCACCACATTTTTTAATTGTTTTGTAAGTTTTGATGTCTAATTTATTCTCAGACTTTCCTTTTGAATGTTACACTGTAAGAAGAATTTGGGCGTTAACTTTTTTTTAGGTGGGCAAAGGGGTATTTTTCTTTTTTGCTTTTTTCTACTTGAAGATTAGTGTTTATGTTTGACTAGCCTGATGATCTCAAACAGTACATACTGTGTAATCAGCAGCTTTACTGAATATGTATGTTTTTAGTCATAGTTCACTTAAATGCTGTTTACCTTCCTTTGAATAAAAATGCCAGTTTTATAAACCTCCATTTGCATGTCCTGTTACAGCACCTTGTTTGGTTTGCTTGATTTTCACTTTATTGTTTAATTTGTACACTACCTGGTAAATAGTTTCTGCTGTATTATTACTATGTCATGTGTAAAAGTCAACATAACAGTGCTCTTTCATTACTCTGCAAAAAAAAAATAAAAAACCAAACATCTGTCAGGCAAATCCAGATGGAAAACATTTCTGTCTGATGCTGGATATTCTTTCATCTGCTGTCCATAGAGCCTCAGTATACTTTACTGTGTGTGAACATGAAATAAAACAATGTGACACATGAATTGTAACGCCTCAGACAGACCTGCACAGGTTTCAAGAATCACAGTGTTTGGATTATTTCACTGAACTGTACTTCATGAGGACCTGATCATACAACATCTTCAACAAAGTGACAGGAAGGTGAATTTTCTTTTTGTTTTCTTTTTATTCAATGTAAATGAATGTCACCAATGTCAAAAATAAAAATTTGGTTTAAGGTACAAGCAAATCTTGGAGGTTTTTTTTTTTTTGGCCTGATCACGATGAGCCCATGTGTCACTGAACACTTGTGTTCACTGCTTTTTATACAATAAAAAAGCAGAATTTTAAGGTCCACCGGTGCAGCGCTTTCCTCCCTGAACTTCATCAATCCAACCTCCTCTGGCTGACGTGAGATGCATGTAGGGTCAAAAACAGAACTGTCATTTGGTAAAAGAAAAATGCATATGAAGCTCTAATGAGATCTGATGAAAGTATGTTATTGCTGAGTTGTTTGACTTTTTCATCATTGGTTGCAGCTATAAGTGTTATCTGTTCTAACTAATATCTGTTCACCATTCCAAAGATGTGAAATATAAATTGAACACTGTACATAAATGTGATAATCCAGTTCTAAACAATCAATGAACATCTATTAATGACAAAAACAAGAGGGAGGTCTGTATTTACAAATACATTAACTGCACATATTCTAAAACTGTTTTGCAAACTTTTTGCCCAACGCACAAAAAGGGCGAGCCTACGTTCATATATGTGCAAAATAGACTTGATTTCTTCTGACGTGAAATGAGTCCTTGTGTTTCTGTTTTTAAAGAAAGTCATTCTTGACAGCCCATTAGCAGCATCTGGACCTTGCATGACACCTGCAGTTTTTCTGCAAGGGTGTTGCCACCAGGTCATTCCACATAAAATCAATCAAATCTGAAAAATTCCCACCTGACCACATCAACATCAGCTGATTTTATTTTATTTTTTATTTTTATGTTGTTTTTTTTTCATTTTATTTTCTTTTTCGTACTAACTTTGGGGTCAAAGATTTGTGCTTTTTAATCAGTGCTTCTTTTTGCAGCGATTTTGAGCCCTCATAACTTGAGTCTGCAGTTTGGGTAAACCTTCGAGGGCCGTATCGCCATTTGGGACAGATGATTGGTCAAAACAAGTTACAACATAAGCAAGGTCTGATTAAATTACAGAGAGCATCCACTGATCCTGAGACCATCTGTGATCCATCCCCTTCTGCAAACTCAAAGGCGTCGCTCGCCACCAGGCAAGGCAGGCAACTGCTTGAAGCCCCTGGCCAGTTGGGGCGCCCCCTGTTGGCTGACAAATTTTAAATTACAGCAGTAGTATGTAGAGTTTGCAATGACAGTAGGAGTGACCTGACCACCAGAAGGAGGCCCTACTTGACTCCACTCCAGTTGTTAGTTTAAACAAACCTAATGACAACAACAAAAGACAATCAAAAATGTAGAAGAGTTATCCTGGGAGTGAAAAAAAAGAGGAAAAGGAGAAAAAAATGCAATACAGTGATGAGTGGAGCAGATAATAATGATTAAATATAATGCTAAATAACTAAATGCTGCTAGTTTAGCCTCAACTGTGGGGGAGGGACACAAACAACTTCCACTAACATCACATTATTTCTTCTGGTGTGTGTTATTGTGTTTTCCATATTTATAGTGTAGGCCTAGTGGTTTAATGATACTGAAAACTATATATTTTTTATTATGTAAAGACATTTATATTTTTTTAATTAAATTTTTATGTTGTTTGTATTTATACTTTGAAAACAATAGTAACGTGGCCTGTTGAAAGAAAAAAGAAAAGTTTACATTTTGCAGTTTTTTTGTTTTTTATTGTTGGTGTCAGATTATTCATAACATAATGGTGATGAACGCTAGTTGAAGGGGCCCCCTGTGAATTTTTGCCTAGGACCCCAGCAGACTTTAGAATCGCCACTGTGCATGCTCAAATTGCAAGGATTTTGGACTTCTTCAAGACCTAAAGTCATTTTATCAGTGTGGTATGTCTAAACTGTTTTATGGAACGTGTGAACACCAGTGTTGTTTCTCCATTTCACAGCCATAAGCTACATTTGCAAGTGTAAACTTGACTTTCTTAGAAAATTATTTTGACAAAGAATGAATCACAGCTAGAAGTTGAGCCTGGTATCCAAATGTGGGTAAAAATGAGATCCCTCATATGCTGTAACTTGTTTTAACCAACTACCTGTCCCATATGGTGATATGATCCTTCAAACTTGACTTAAAATGCACTTTTTTAAGTTTTCTCAAGTGAATTATCAAAAAACAACTTAAAACATCCAGGGTACCAGTTCTTGTCTATCTTACTCTACATCATAGACATTAAATTGGTGGGGTTTTGCTTTTGAAAATATGAAATATATCCTATGATACTGATCAGCGGTGGGTATATAAAAATGGCTTTGAACTTAACTGAGATTTTGACTTTAGGCTGTAACACTTTGAGTGGCTGTTTTTAACAGAGCGTAAATGTGTTTTTCAGCCCTGAAAATTTTCACGTGGATATCTCCTGTAGCTATGAGGGATCAAAAATACTGGAAAAAATAACAAATTAAAAAGCGCAAAATTTCCACCCAGACCTATGTACTTCGATGGCTTGCAACTCAGAAAATATTCATAGTATGATGGCAAAATGCTGCATGTCTTTATTAAATATATTAAAGTTATAGTACAAAGAGATGCTTCTGAGGGGGTCAGGTGGGAACATTTTGGAATGACCCCACTCCAGTATGCCTTGCTTCCATTAGACACTTAATCCTGAAAATGGTCTTGCTGCCTCTGGTTCAGACTTTTCATAATTTTTTAATAAATTAAATCTCATGGCACACAATTTAGGAACCACTGGTCTGAAATAATGATGCGCCTCATGACCTCAAATGGATAAAACTGATGGCAGGAAATAGTAACAACTAATGATGTCAGCTGCGTATTAGAAATAAAAATGTGTCCATCTCATGCAGCTCAAACTTACAATGAGAGAAACTAATGTCAAATATAACATTACTGTATCTTAAACATGATCCTTATTTGGTACATGGATATTTGTTGTCTTTAAACACAGCAATGTCCTTCCTCATTTTTCCTTGGTTGATTTCCTGCTCTTAGTGGAATAACATAACAGACAGATATTCGCAGCAAACTCTGCAGCGGGTTTGCCCTACAGGAAGGTACTGAGTGTGTTATCCACAGTGGCTAGATGCAGGTACTCAGGAAGGCTGCTCTCAGACTCCACCTCTGACCCCTGGTGGTTGTCATCCTCCTTGCTCTGACTCGGGAGCGGCTTCTTCCTCCGCACAGAACCTCGGGAGCGACGCTCCAGACACGCCAAGATCATGTGGGCGAGGTCCTGCTGGAGCCGCTGGACGTTTTCACTGGAAAAGAAAGCACCGGGTTTAAACAGTGACCCTCAGACCCTCAAACAGGTGTGTTTGAAAGGATTTCATCTCTAGAGTTGGATTGTTTGCTCACGTCGTGGGTGGAGTAGGAAGATCATAGTTTTCACCAGTTTCACCTGTCAACCAGTAGGTTGTCTCTGTGCCTTTACCCTAAAAAAAAAACAACCCAAAAAACACATTCATCATGGTCATTGGCATCAGTGTCACAGTGAAGACTTCTGCACTGTTGCCATTGTTTCTGAATTTATTTTAATTTGGCTGGCATGTTTACTACATTGAATGAAGACACCAGTCTGTACCTTCAGATATGTTTCTCCTCTCATCTCATACTCAAACTTGCAGTTTGTTCTCTGCAGGATATCTATAGTAGGCTGACTGACGTGGATCCGCAGGGCTAGAAGATAAAAAAGAAAAACAACAGAGCTCGGCTGTGGTCACTTTATTTAATTAGGCTGACTGGTAGCTTCTATAATTACACCAGAGCGTTGTACATGAAGACATTAATGTAAAATAACGAGAACAGGAAGTGGCTAGAGGAAATGTCAGTGTAAATCACTTTGCTCATTAAATGTCTCTCGTCATTCTCGTGCTTATGTCTCTACTCACGGTGTCCTGTAGATTCCATACGAGATGCCGTGTTGACTGTGTCTCCAAACAAACAATATCTGGGCATCTTTAGCCCTACAACACCTGCTGCACAGGGACCTAAACACACAAACACAAACACTCAATCAGGAGACAGAAGAATGAGTGTAAAGATCAGCAGGAGGTGAATCAAAGATTAAGGATTAAGGATTTGGTCAAAATGACCAATTTAAAAACAGAAAGACGAGGCAGAAGAGACGGTTCACCTGAGTGTACACCGATTCGTATCCACACAGGGATACCAGGAAGATGTCGGAGCTGGAAGGTGCCCATGAATGCCAAGATGTCCAGCGCCATGCGGCAAATATCCACTGCATGCCTGTTCCCATTTCTCTTTGGCAGACCGGAGGCAACCATGTAGGCATCACCTATTGTCTCCACCTGAGGATATGCAAAGGAAACAATGATGTCTGTGCTCTGTGCTGTTTCTCTGAATCTATTCAGTTTCATCCCTGTCAGTACCTTGTACACGTCGTGGTGGTCGACGATGCTGTCAAACCCCTTGTAGATGTCGTTAAGCATGTCCACAACTTCCATCGGTGTGCTGTACTGGCACAGGGTGGTGAAGCCGACTATGTCACTGAAATATATTGTAACTTCATCGTACAGCTCTGGCTCCACAACCCCGGTCTCCTTCAGGCTTTTCACCACTGGGCTTCACATAAAGAGACAGAAACATTTTCCACTGAGCTTTTATTCTAGTTTCAAGTTGATTAAACCACTGGCTCCCCAAGTTTTTATTTAGATAACATGACCCATCGTGTTCCAGTATGTATAAATAATTCTAAATGATATAAGCAAATCTAAAACAGTTACGCATTACTATTAGCCATTGCATCCATGTATTCATTACTCTTTAGGCAACTAACCCTTTTCAGCCATTTAATGGTTTAATTTACACTAACCATTTCAACAATTTAATACTTTAACTGAACAGTTTCAACCATTTATACATTTTAGTTCACTATTTCAAATCTTTTTGGCCTGTTTAAACCACTAATCCATTAGGTAACTATATCAGCTCTTTATTCGTTAGTTTTAGCTTGTTTCTTTTTCAGTTTAGCTTGTTTTTGAGCGGCAGAGCATACGGACAACCATTCACATTCACACCTACGGCCAATTTAGGATCACAAATTAACTGAGTAAAAAACAGGCGTCCCAGAGAAAACCACAATTCTTGCTGTGAAACCACTGCACCTCATTGCTGGTTGGGAGTCACTGGGTTAATAATACAGTACTGTGCAAAACTCTTGAGCCACCCCTCATTTCTTTATATTTTGCTTCCAGTGATCCAGACTTTCTTGTGGTCTTGAGCAATAGCTCTCCAGGCTTTCTGAAGGCCTTTCAAAGTTTTCTTTGGACATTGCTTTTTCACTCACAACATTGACTCATCACAGGGATTAACCAGTGTTTTGTCTACACATAACAGACCACTTAGCAAAGAACCAATTTTAAATTGTATCTCGAGGCACTTTAGCAGCCTGTTGCAAAAACACAGAATTTGTTCCAATTTCTTTAGATGACTGTATGAAAAATACCAAAGATAACAAAGTTTGACAGGTATAAAACAGTATTTTTGCACCATCGAGGTGATTCCCAAAGAGCTGTTCACTGAAAACTTGGCATATCTCAGCATGATGTGCAGTGTGTCCTTAAAAATTTTGAGGAAACTGGACAAGTGGAGGACAAAAGAAGAAGTGGCAGGCCTAGAAAACTATCTGCAGCAGATGGAACAGTACAGTCATGTCCTTAAGAAACAGGAAAAAATCCAGCAAAGACCTGACACTGGACCTGACAGATGCATCTGGTCCTTCTGTTGATCCAGCTACTGTTCACTCATCAGAAATGGTCTCACTGGAAGGAGGGAAACAGGGAGAAAAGGCTGAGGTATGCCAAATTACACAAGAAGTGGACTGAAAATCAGTGGCAACAGGTCTTATACAGTGAGTATCTACAGCCATCTGTAAAACATGGTGGAGGCTCTGTCATGGTTTGGGGCTGCATTTCAGCGAGTGGTGTTGGAGATCTTGTCAAAATTGATGGAATTATGAATGCAGAAAAGTACCGTCAGGTTTTGATCCACCATGCAATTCTATCTGGAAAGAGTCTGATTGGCAGCGTCTTCACTTTTCAGCATGACAGTGATCCCAAACACACTGTCAATGCAGTAAAAGCAGCCAACATCCAAAGAAGAGCTTTGAATGTCCTTCAAGAAGCCTGGAGAACTATTCCTGAAGACTGCTTGAAGAAATTACAAGAAAGCTTGTCTAAGAGAGTTCAGACTGTGTTGAAGAATAAAGGTGGTCATACCAAATATTGACTTTCATGCTCAGCAGAATTGTACAAACTCTGTCTTTACCTCATATATTGTATTTCCATGTATGTTTGCACATGTTTCAGTATACCTATTTCCCATTTTCCAAGCAAAATGTAAAGAAATGAGGGGTGGCTCAAGACTTTTGCACAGTACTGTAATGGTCTCAGCTACTGACTGATAAAAGTTTACTGTTATATGCTAACAGTGTATTCAGAACCAAAATTCTCTAACAAGTACATGAATGATTTTGGTATCTGTGGCCTATTTGTTCTCAGTGTGTGAATATGTGGATTGCTCCTTTAAGTATAAACAGACCCAGGAAGTAGCATAAAGTTAAGGCAGTCAGCTCGATCCCTCTCAGCTTTGTAGAGGGCTGTTCTCTCCTCCACCAGGTACTCCAGGTTTCTGGAATACATCTGCAGCCGTCTGATCATGTTGTCCAAGTAGCTCTCGTTATCCTGGTTATGGATTTTACTGGAGGGAAGAGGAAGAGAAGAAAAGGGAAGTGAGGGGGAAGACATTTAGAAATCTGTAATCCAGTTCTCAAAACCTAAATAGGCCACACACTGATCACATCCCTGAGAGCAACAAGAACATAAAGAGAGAGCAATTACCTGATGATTTTCCCCAGACAGTTTTCTACTTTCTTAAAGTCAGGTCTTTTTTCTGGGTCCTCATCCCAACAGCTTTTTATCAACATGTACACCTACAGGAGAACACAAATCTTTAAAAACATAACAGACAAAACACGCACAGAAATGAAGATAAAATTGGCACATGAATTTTACCTCTAATTCTTTCTCTGAAGCCGTCTCAAAGTTAAGATCAGGTCTGAAGTAGGATGACATGACCCTGGACAGCTTTTCTGTTGAGGAACACACAGAGACCACAGAATAACTGACAACACTGTTAGGTAGCTGTGGAGCAAACAGGCCCTCTGCTGGCTCTTTCTTTCACAATAAACTTAGTGGTGCAAAAATAAAGTTCATTTACAAACAATATGACTTTAACTGTCACGTATTGTATTTGAGCTCAGTTGTGTGGGCTTTGGACACTGAGTGTTAGAAACCTGATCGGTCGGAGCAGGACTCAGTGTAGAAGGTGCTCTTTCTGAGAACAATCTCTTGAGCGATGATGGCAAAGCTGTAGACGTCTCCTTTCTGAGAGGTGCCCTCGTTCCTCAGATGCTCCGGAGCTGTCCACAAGTCTGACAGGATGAAGGAGACAAGCACAGTGAATTTAACAGGTGAACAAGTGAACAAAAAGATATGGAAGCAGGACTTGTGAATGTGGTGTTACCTTGGCCAGGGCTGAGAAAAGCATTGCAGCCAAAGTCTGTGATCTTCACCACCATACGATTGTCCACCACACAGTTTGTGGACTTGAGGCGACCGTGCACCTGAATGTCGCTGGCATGGAGGTAGGACATGCCCTGCACAGAGGATTCAGAGTAACATTAGACTTCCCACTGGTGGAGGTAATGAGATTTATGGAAAATCAAAGGGGCAGTGAATTAGCTATGATGTTTAGTGACCTCTACTGGCAGCCAGGGGGAAGTGCAACAACAACTCCTGCTGACCTGTTTGTCATTTAAATCAGCAGTTATCAAACTTTTTTAATAATGCAACCTCCTTGAAATATGTTGGGCCAGTTTTTAGTAGAAAAAAATGCCTCTATAAAGGTTTACAATGCAGCACTGTGCTGTCAGTATCACTTTGAACTAAAAAAAAACCACTTAAATGCTACATTTCAAATGTTTAATATCACTAAATTCATAGAAAACCATTTTACGTCATCATGCAGTGATACTATGAAGATATTATTCAGTAAACTGAGTCTTTCTGATAAGTTAGACACTAAATCCTTCACTGAGGATCTTTATCATGCTCAGTGGCCAAACTGATTTCTGGGCACAGTCTTTTAATAGCTTTGTTTTGATTACAGTCATACAGGATAGGAGGCCTTGCGCAAATATCATTCTCCATGTTGTAAGCTGTATGTGCTTCTCTATTTAAACTATAATTCACTTCCATCATATTTGTCTGGCCTTCAGCGCACAGTGAATGTAGCTGTGTTTGTGTTTGTTCCTCCTCCTGTGATGTTTTACGACAGCGATAGCATTAAAGCAGGAGCACAAGCTCTAAATTGTGGTTCAATGAACTTAAAGTTTGCTTTCTTAAACTGAACCACAACAGACTAAAAATTAAAACTAGTGTGGAAAAATATTTTTAGCTAAGTGAAATAGATTTTAAATTTAAAACAAAACTAAAAATAAAAAATAATGAAAAATACAAAACCATAAGAACCGTAAGAATGTACAGTACTGCGCAAAAGTCTTGAGCTACCATTCATTTCTTTACATTTTGCTTGGAAAATGAGAAATAGATCCGGCAATTTATCAAAACTGAATTTTGGTTCTGAATACACTGTTAGCACATAACAGTAAACTTTTATCAGTCAGTAGCTGAGACCATTACAGTACTGTGCAAAAGTCTTGAGCCACCCCTCATTTCTTTACATTTTGCTTGGAAAATGGGAAATGGGTATACTGAAACATGTGCAAACATACATGGAAATACAATATATGAGGTAACCTCATATATTGTATTTCCATGTAAGAGAGAGTTTGTACAATTCTGCTGAGCATGAAAGTCAATATTTGGTACGACCACCTTTATTCTTCAACACAGCCTGAACTCTCTTAGACAAGCTTTCTTGTAATTTCTTTAAGTAGTCTTCAGGAATAGTTCTCCAGGCTTCTTGAAGGACATTCAAAGCTCTTCTTTGGATGTTGGCTGACTTTTGTTCTGTTCTCTGTCGAGATGATCCCACACTGCTTCAATAATGTTGAATGCTGCATTCATAATTTCATCAATTTTGACAAGATCCCAAAACACCACTGGCTGAAATGCAGCCCCAAACATGACAGAGCCCCCACCATGTTTTACAGATGGGTGTAGACACTCACTGCTGTACCTCTGTCCTGACCTCCTTCATACAT
>VUQI01063070.1:0-14525 GCA_015106735.1 Paratilapia polleni | reverse complement strand
ATCATTAGCTATTATTAACCCTGTCTCTCTCCCATAGGTGTGCCTTTTTGTCCTGTCTCCCTCTGCTCTCTTCTGTTTCCCCTCATCCCCAACCGGTCGCGGCAGATGGCTGCCCCTCCCTGAGCCTGGTTCTGCCGGAGGTTTCTTCCTGTTAAAAGGGAGTTTTTCCTTCCCACTGTTGCCAAGTGCTTGCTCATAGGGGGTCGTCTGATTGTTGGGGTTTTCTGTCTAATATTGTAGGGTCTTTACCCTAAAATATAAAGCGCCTTGAGGCGACTGTTGTTGTGATTTGGCGCTATATAAATAAAATTGAATTGAATTGAACTGAATTGATGCAACAAGCTTTGCACACCTGGATTGGATTCTGCCATTTTTCTTTGCAAATCCTCACAAGTTCAGTCAGGTTAGATGGGGAATGTCAGTGGACGGCCATTTTCAGGTCTGTACAGTGATGTTCGATAGGGTTCAAGTCAGGGCTCTGGCTGGGCCACTCTAGGACATTCACAGACGTAATGTTTAGAATTGAGGCCAAACAGTTCAATCTTGGTTTTATCAAAGCAGAGAATCTTGCATTGTTCTTGTTCATAGTCTGAGAGTCCTTCAGGTGCTTTTTTGCAAACTCCAAGCAGGTTTTCATGTGTTTTACATTGAGGAGAGGCTTCTGTCTGGCCACTCTGCCATAAAGCCCAGATCAGTGGAGGGCTGCCTCACTTAGTCTCACTTCTGGAACTTAGTCCCATCTCCACACAAGATCTCTGGAGCTCAGTCAGAGTGACCATCGGGTTCTTGGTCACCTCTCTCACTAAGGCCCTTCCTCCCTCGTTGGCTCAGTTTGGCCGGGCGACCAGCTCTTGGAAGAGTCCTGATTGCGCCAAACTTCTTCCATTTGAGAATTATGGAGGCCACTGTGCTCTTGGAAACCTTCAGTGCAGCAGAAAACTTTTTGTAGTCTTCCTCAGATCTGTACATTGCAATAACCCTGTCTCTGAGCTCTGTAGGCAGTTCCTTTGACCTCATGGCTTTGTTTTTGCTCTGATATGCATTGTCAGCTGTGAGGCCTTCTATAGAGAGGTGTGTGTCTTTCCAAACCATGTCCAATTTAGTTTACCACAGGTGGACTCCAATCAAGGTGTAGAAACATCTCAGCAACGATCAAGAGAAATGAGAGGCACCTGAGCTACATTTCAAGTATTTTTGCAAAAGGTCTGAATACTTATGTAAATGTGATATTTCAGTTTTTTCTTTTTAATAAATTTACAAAAATTCTATTTTCAATTTCTCATTATGGGGTACTGAGTGTAAATTAATGAGAAAAAAAGAATTTAAACGATTGCAGCATCAGGCTGCAACATAACAAATTTGAAAAAAGTGAAAAGGGTCTGAGTACTTTCTGAACCCAATGTATATATATTAATAGCACACTAGGAACAGACAGCAAAGCTATATTGTATCAAATCAGAGCTTGTGAACTCTATATTTCCTGAAAGCCCTGCTAGTACCAGCAGCAGCGGACAAAAGTAACTTTTGTTCTCTTACCTTTGAGCACAAAGTCTACATTGCTATCACCGCTAGGATGTTGCTGGGTCATGTCATTCTAACATCTCTGGTGATTTTAACCTACTTTAACCTAAAACAACAAAGGTTGCTATTATAAAGAGTCATAGTACACCAAATAATCAAAGCAAGATGTTGAATTTGCTCTCATACTTATGAAAGACTACAATTCACACTAAAAAAAAATGCACCACAGCATTCCCAAGCCAAAAGATATGGATAGACATAGTGGGTACAGGTATGGCACCATGAAGGAATATTGACTCTCTGAACTTTGATTTTTTTTTTTCCCCTCCAATGAAGGTGAGGTAAATATTAATATAACATTTTCAAGGTCTAGTTGACTCTTGGGCTCCACAGTGGCTTCAACTGTCTCATTAGCTTGTTCAATTTACAATTCTAAAGCACCATTTGTGGTTCGGTATGAGAACAGACAGTTCAAGCATGAAATGTAGAGCTGTTTCTTTCAGAGTTAATGTGGGAACTCTTTGTAATGTATTCTGTCTTAATTAACTTCCTATTTTCTTAAGTACATCTCACAGCTATGCTAATGTTATCTACGTGTTCAGTCACACTGTATCCATCTCTAAATGTGTTAATTAACCATATCATTAGGATAATATCAAATATCAAACAATTCAGTCCAGTTCCACTAATAGCAACAAAAGCTGAAAATGTCCTTCCCATGTAAGTCCCATGGGCTTTACAGGCAGACAAGATTTACTGTTGCATTTGATATTCCTTCTGTTTAGCCTTTGTAGCAACAGGCAGCAGATTGGAGTTGACAAATTACCACAAGGAGTAGTCAGTGCACATGACTATTAGACCTACAGGCTTTATAATCTCTTGGGCACTATCATCAGTGTTAATTTGTTATTTAATTGAATATAATAGTTATGTGCCCGTCTGTTAACAAAAAGATAGTCTTTAAAATGTTAATCTGACTAATTTTATTTTCAATTTGTAGTTAGTACTTTTACAAAAATGGAGCAGCTGACGACGACTACTACTATTCATACTCATGGGTGTACTATACACACCGATCAGGCATAACATGATGACCACTTGCCTAATATTGTGTTGGTCCCCCTTTTGCTGACCATATGCAACAAACTGCGATGCACTGTGTATTCTGACACCTTTCTATCAGAACCAGCATTAACTATTTCTGCAGTTTGAGCTACAGTAGCTCGTCTGTTGGATCGGACCACACAGGCCAGTCTTCGCTCCCCACGTGCATCAGTGAGCCTTGGCCGCCCATGACCCTGTCGCCGGTTCACCACTGTTCGTTCCTTGGACCACTTTTGATAGATACAGACCACTGCAGACCAGGAACACCCCACAAGAGCTGCAGTTTTGGAGATGCTCAGACCCAGTTGTCTAGCCATCACAATTTGGCCCTCGTCAAACTCGTTCAAATCCTTACGCTTGTCCATTTTTCCTGCTTCTAACACATCAACTGTGAGGACAAAATGTTCACTTGCTCCCTAATATATCCCACCCACTAACAGGTGCCCATTCTGATGCCCAGTTTGAAATTCAGCAGGTTTTCTTGACCATGTCTACATGCCTAAATGCATTGAGTTGCTGCCACATGATTGGCTGATTAGATATTTGCATTAACCAGCAGTTTTACCTAATAAAGCGGTCACTGAGTGTATATGTATACAGAGATTTATGTCCTGCCAAGGGTCCTTAAACACTGACTTCTTCATCCCAGTACCATGCGGTTTTCAAACCTCTCCTTAGACAGTACTCCTTTTGTCAGCTCTCTTCAATTGGTGCAAGCACTTGCCGCGTCTGCATCTCCTGGAACCCTTGAGGCCCTGCATGTCTAAGATGCCTTAGTAAAAACCAGAGGGAAAACTATTGAAGTATGTTAGTCAAGCATAAATCTCTTAACGTCTCCTCTGTCAACCACGGACCCACACAATGCCTTTTCTCTGAAGCTTCTTCTAGCTCTCAAACCGCTTCTTAGACTTGCAAATCTGAGCTTTGATGTTGCGCTGCTTTGCTTCTTTTGTCAGAAAGAGGGAGCCAAGGAGGAGAGAAGCATTGCAGACAGCTGTTGAAGCCACCATAATTCCCTCATGTTACATGGGTTAGCCCTTACTGCCCTGGCATGGATACTGTTGTGTCTTTCTCTGTCGTAATTCTCTTTTAATACAGTTTTTTCTAAAGGACAAAGTAATACATATTCTTTTGTTTTGTTGTCTGGGTAGAAACCTGTTTCTCATTTGTTAGGTGGCCAGCTAGCTCCCTGGTCCCCAAGTAATTTCACCAGACAAGACAGGCCTCTGTTCCACATCCCTCTTTTTTCATCTATGTCTGTATAATATTAAATAAGATAGGCACTACAGAGACTTGTCAGACTATTTTTAAACTTTTGTCACATGATATTGAATTCACATGATTTTAATCAACCATCTAAGTCATGCCACAGCTTCCTCAGGCCTTTTATAGAAACTTGTGTGCAAAGCTACTGGTGTTGATACCTCTGCTCCACATGTCTCAAATCTCCTATTATAGTCTGAGAGAGATGGAACGAAGGAATGGTAATAATGGGGAGACAACCAGTGACCACTGCAGCTTTGTCAGCCTGTCTGTGTAGCACCTAGGAATGCAGATTACATCTCCACTGCAGACAGAGACTTAATTTGTGTTGTGTGCACCCAAGCACATTCCTGTTGAGGACAATAGACGGATAGTGGTTACAGTGGCAAGAGTGAGTCATTCTGTCTGCAGGAGCAGTATGGGTCGGAGGGCATTTGGTGTTTTTATGTGTGCGTGTTCATGTGTGTATCTGTTTATCATTGGTTCATATGTTAGTCCTGACACCCACATTAGCAAAGCAGACATTTGAGTGCTTGCCATATGAAGTAAGTAATGACTCTGTGTTTACCAGGAAGTTAACAGTCAGCACTTTGGGTATGACTGACAGATATGTTACCGTGTTTTACAGGAAAGTTTGTTGCTAATGACTTTTGTCTGGGACGAGCTTAAATAATGAACTAGGCAGTAGACATGACATCGTGCCCATAAGGGAAGTTGATTGTTTGATTGACTCACTGAGTATAACTTACAGTTTAGGCAGCTGGGGGTGGTAATTCTCAGAAGTTAACACCACTTTTGAATGTGTTGGCCACATGTTTGGCTTCTACATCTAGTTTCCATGGCAATTTAAAATCTGGGTGATGTGATTTCAAAACGTTTGCATGGTACTCTTCTTGTATTAAGACCATACATGATCTCAGTCATTCTTTGTGGATTTTAATGTCATCCCTCTGTCCACACTCTCTGTTACTTGTAGATTAGTCACAATTTCAGCACACTCTTTGTTTTGAAAACATATGTCAAAGCGTCATTATTAAATTTAGCTGGTGTACAGTGACTGTGAAGACCTGTCCTTTTAAGGCTTTTTGAAGCTTTTTGTATACTGGCCGTTTATGGCATTTAAACAGAAAAGGGACCCACGCTGACTTATGACAGCATGAAGCGTTCACTGAAGGCCCCTAAAAACTGCAGCGCAAGACAGATGTTTGCTATTGCTGCTCTACCCACCTGCTTCACTATAAAACTAAATTTATATACAGTGGGGTCCATAAGTTTTTGGACAATGACACATTGTTTTTGCTTCTGTACACTACCACAGTGGATTTTAAATAAAAACGTCAAGATGTGATTGAAGTGTAGACTTCCAGCTTTAATTCGTGTGGTTTAACAAAACTATTACAGTAACTCTTTAGGAATAACAGCCAATTTTATACATATTACCCCATTTTTAGGTTCAAAAGAGTGACATAATTTTAAAAATAAGGATTGGTTTTAATAGTTGAAAAATCCTTTGTAGTCAGTGACTGCCTGAAGTCTACATCCCATGGACATCACCAAATGCTGTGTTTCCTCCCATCAGATGCTCTGTCTGGCCTTTACTGGAGTCACCTTCAGTTGCTGCTTGTTTGTGGGTCTCTCTGCGTTCAGTTTTGTCATCACTAACTAAAAGCATGCTCTGCTGGGTTGAGGTCTGGTGACTGACTGGGTTACTTTTGCAGTATGCTTTGGGTCATTATCCATTTGCACTGTGACACACTGTCTGATAAGTTTTGCAGCATTTGTCTGAATCTGAGCAGAGCATATAGCACAATTCATCCTGCTACTTCTATCAGCACTCACATCATCAATAAACACTAGTGACCCGGAGGATGTGGTAAATGGTAAATGGACTGGTACTTATATAGCGCTTTTCTACTCAGATTCTGTGTACTCAAAGCGCTTTAACTACAGGCCACATTCACCCAGTCTCACATACATTCATACAGCACTTTTATCTATACTTAAGTGCTTACTAACATTCACACAGACACTCACACTCCGATGAACGCATCGGGAGCAACGTGGGGTTCAGTATCTTGCCCAAGGATACTTCGGCATACAGACTAGGGGAGCCAGGAATCGAACCACTGACCTTCCGATTAGTAGGCGACTGGCTCTACCTCCTGAACCACAGCCGCCCCCATGTGGTATGCTTCAGATCATGATCTGTTTCTCTCCTTCTCCATACTTTTCTCTTCCCATCATTCTGACACAAGTTAATCTTGGTTTCATCTGTCCAAATATTTTTTTTTCCAGAACTGTGGAGGCTCATTTAGCCATCCTGTTCTTGAGTGCAACCAGTGGTTTGCACCTTGTTGTAAACCCTCTGTATTTACATTCATGAAGGCATCTTTTGATTGTAGACTTTGACAATGATATGCCTACTTCGTTGAGAGTGTTCTTGATTTGATTAGATGATGTGAAGTTATTTTCCTTAACCATGGAAATAATTCTGACATCATCCACTTTAGCTGTATTCTGTGCTCTTTCAGGCCTTTTGGTGTTACTGAGCTGGCCAGTGTATTAACTTATTTTTAAGAATGTACCAGATTGTTGATTTGGCCATTCCCAAAGTTGTTCTATCTATCTGATAGGTTTATTTTAGTTTTTCAGCCTGATGATGCCCTCCTTCACTTGTATTGGCATCTCTTTGGACCTCATATTGAGAATTCCAGTGAAAAACTATGAAACACAAGTTCAACACTTGGAATCAACTCCAGATATTTTAACTAGTTGGTATGTCATGGAATAAAGAACAGGCCTTCTTGTCAGTTAATTCTCCAATTACTTTGAGCCTCTAAAATTTGGGCACTATGTATAAAAATGGCTATAATTCCCAAACAGTTACTTTTGTTAAGCCCCTTGAATTAAAGATGAAAGTCTGCACTTCAGTCACATCTTAATTACTTTATTTAAAATGCACTTTGGTGTTGCAGAGAGGCAATGTTACCAAAACAATGTGTCATTGTCTAAATACTGATAGACCCTAACTGTATATTTTCTTTGGCTTCATGGAATCCTGAATTGAGCTCAGTCAGGTTCAAGTCTAGAATGTGGAGGCACTGGCACTCCTCACTGTGGATCCTGTCAGATGATCTTCTTTTTTGTTTTCTGATTTCTTTCTTATTCATAGGGACCCCCATGAGCTGTGTCCTTAATATTCCACAGGCTCAAATTTACTTAAACATATTTGAATGTGGCAAAGTTAGTAAACACAGTGGTGATGTGGTCATTTATAAACCATATCAAACTTCAGCTTTCATATAAGGAAATATAATGAACTCCCAGTCTATCACTGAAGTTTCCAAAAAGGCAAAATAGAAAACACCAAACAGAAGATGGTCCTGTCTGTCATGCTCCAAAAATGTTTCACCAGGCCCCCGACCCTTTCAAGCCTTCCAAAAATAGCAAGACCTCACCAAATAGAGGGGTAATTTCCAAAAAAATTCATAACAACCATTTTGGACCAATACAACTCGATTACAAGGAGCTGCCAAGCAGCATGACTGAAGATGTCAGACCAAGAAGAGTTAATTCACTTTAAGCAAGAGTGAACAAACCTATTTTCAGATCTGTCAGATGATTCATCACCATGGAACTGAGCTGAATTATCTGTTGCTTAGTTATATTAGCATATTTGGACAAACATGTCACTCATCATTTTGCTATAACTGGGATGTATTGTCAAATCTAAAGACATATGACTAACTTGCAGTAAAGTCATTTCTAAACAATTCAAATGGGTCATTCTTTGATTATTTTAATGATTGGAAAATATGTTTATTTAAAGTCTTTTATTGATGTATCAGTACCACCGGTCAAGTAAAATCCAAGGAATCTGGATGATTGCTTGTATTTTATGTCGAGGCCTCAAGCCAGAGATATTATTGGAAAGCAAAAAAATGACATGACTGTGGTTAAAACCTACTCACCATCAGCAAAACATAGCAGAAGATGTAGAGTATATTACAGTGCAGTCACAAGGTAACAATACTTTGTGTGCTTACATCCGCATACTCTGTTCAATTATCCTCATGAAGATCACTCTTGTAGCATAGCTGGAGCCTTGCAATGTGCTGGAGTGAAATAGTGTCCATCATCAGCCATAATCACAATCTCCCCCTGGGGATTAAGGGGAAATGAAGAGAGATTTCAATTTCACATTTCTTTCACACTCAATACCCATCTTGGGAAATTATTGCAATATAACAAATGGGTTCTTAGTTGTTTTTGGATGAAAAAAATCTTCCACTCAGCCAGCTGCTGAGAGTGAGTGTAGGAGTTTCTTTTAAAAAGATTTATTTGTAGACGAGGTTCATATTTAACTTATAAACTGAAGGCTGTAACCTCTTATTTTTGTTTTTGTTAGGATAGTAGTAGAGTATGATATTTTACAGAGTTGATATAGATATTAGAGACGATTTCATATCCTGTCTTTGTCCTAATGAAGTGTCAATAGCTAATGTTTTTTGTGTTTTTTGTGTCATGTTTGCTAAGTTTTCAGTCCAGTTTTGTCATTTGAAGTCCAGATGTTATGTTACGGTATGCAGTTGTTTCTCAACATACCTGCTGGTGTCACAAGCCAAATGAAAAACTGTATGAAAGATTCATTCTTTCTGTATTTAGGGTCATCTACATATCTTATAATGATTAGAATCCCTTTCATTTTGCACCTTGCCACCTACAGTATGCACAGCGTTACAGTCCTGCACAAAATGATACATAAAGTAAATCAAGTCAATTAGGTCAAATTATTTGGTGACTAATTAAAGGACACTGTGATTAATTAATTGTTTGCCTCAGTTTAAACCTAACATTTTTTTTCAAAGACACTTCCATTGCTGAAGGTTTCCATTCAGTTGAACATTGTTGATGTAAGGCCAGGCTTAATCCTTGTGTATAAATGGACCACATGTGACTGACTGGGTTTTTCTATGTCACAACAGTTGAATACGTCACAGAGAGGCAAAACAACTTCTTATTTTTCATTCTTGTTGTCCTACACATCCAGTTCATATGTGTCACTGCTGTTTTTTTTTCCCTTCTACTGCTTGAGTCAGAGCAGTGATGAATTAAAACAAAAGCATCAGTGAGTGTTTGAAGTTTGAGGAGAGATGTTATTATGACTTCTTCTTTAAAGGTCAAGTTGAGCCATAGGCATGATGAAGTGCTCGGAGAAGAGGGGGAGGGAGGGACAGAGGAGGTATACGAGAGAGAAGTGTCGAAATTGCAAATCCATCCTCACAGAAGGTGCTGACGCACAGCAGAGGTCTCCAGTGGGTTCACCACCACAAGATTTGGACCATTATTGATGCCAATCTACTCTGCTCAAAATGTTAGATACTGAGTCTTAATACTTAGGACAAGAGGCGAGCTTTGAAGTTGGATGCAAATTAAAAGGTTTTCATCTCATCAGTATCAGATCATGGGAGCAGTGTGGCAGACACATTACAGTTGATTTCTAAGTTTTCTTGTTCTTAGCTGGACTTGATTATAAAATTGTGTCTAATCTTGTAAAGGGCTGGTTTAGTCATATAGTGGTTCTCCACCTTAAGACTTCACCTTAACCTCTGCCACCTGGCTGATTAGTCCCCTCTGCCCATGAGTAAAGTGCACTGAGCAGGAGATCTGAGAAATTAAACTCATTTCCACACAGCCGACAGGGAGGAGGACAGATCATGAAGCAAGTGAATTCAGGCTTTGATTAAGAATGTTATTGTAAAAAAATCTGTCTTCAAACGGTGAGAAAGGACTGCAGTGCAGAGAAACATATAAGGTCTTGACCAGGGCCGCCCCACGCTCTTTGACCTCAGGAGTAATTTGTTTTTCTTTAAGCAGATTGACTAAATGTTCAGCATGTTGAAGCAACTACCCAAAGTGTAAATGTTCAAAAATGCTTTTCAATGTTTCGGTCTGGTCACCACTCCTCTGGGAGAGAGAGACCCCCCCTTCTTGATAGTCTCTTGACATTCTTTGTCTTTCTCACGTTTTCTCCCCTTCCTTTCCAACTGATTTGATGTTGTGTTGGCAGCAGGGCTGACACAAAGAGTTTGGTACCGTGGAAGGTCAGTCCCGCTGCCTCAGGAGGGGAGAAGGCTTTAGGTCTCCCTGTATATTTATGATCCTGCTTCTGTATTATGGCCAGAATCTCTTGACAAGAATCATATTGTTTGAAAATTAATTTCCTTGTCATGCAGCTTTGAGCAACTTCAGATAAAAAGTGCACAGATAGTCTGTGAATGACCTCACTGCAGCACAGGTGTGATGGGCATTTGGCCAGACCACTTGCCTTTTGTGGGAAATGCTTGTGGGTCTAGGTTCAGGCAGCATGCTGGATCAATGTGCAACCCATGATGCATTCATTAAAACTAAGTCAGTTTATTGCAATGTGTAATTTGTGTAATGGTGAAAGCAAAACAGCGGTGTTCGGTCTGTCTGCATACAGATGTCGTTGCCTTAAAAAATCCTGCCCCTTCACGTATTTTTAGCCCTGCTGCCATGTTGAGGCACACAGTTTAAGGAATTATGGAGAAAATGGTTGGGAAAATTGTCACCACTGTAAAGTTGTTTGACTGTCAAAAGAAAAGAGAACGTCTGTTTATTACTGTTGTCCCGAGCCTGTGTGTTTATACGGAGCCACACACATGGATGTGCTCCACATTGAAGTGATGGATATGAAGCTGAAACAGTTGGGGGCCAAAATATGCGCCTCTTATTTAGATGTGTGGAGAAAAGAGTCTTCCACATTCAACCGCACAAGTACACACACACAAACAATCTGGTCGCTACACACACAGCTATAATAATCTTCCACATCAGCTGTTTTCCACCAGCCAGTTTATTGTGTGCGACCTTCCATTTCTACTTCCAACAGCAGCAAGCCTGTTCAGCAACAGTAAACAGGAACTTTGTTGTTCTTCCCCCCCACTTCCAAAATTTCCCAAACAAAGAGTCCTGTTGTTTACTTGCCTTTTGATCAGGGTAAATAAAGGGCAAGAAGACTAACCTCTGATGTCTGCTAACTTCTGTCTCTGTTTTTGTGTGTATATTCTGCTCTGTGCTATCCTGCAGCTGCTGCACATCTGCATCGAAGGATGGGGGAACTGGCGCTGGTCAGAGGCCTTCAGTGTGGACAATGTAGGGACTCTGCTTAGAACCATTCAGTACAAAGGACGCACCGCCTCACTCATCATCAAGGTCATGCAGCTCAATGGTGTCCAGAAACAGGTACTGTCATTTTATACTGATTTACTAGTTTGTTTGTATTGATCATATTTTTTTTTTATTAAAAATCCTATCTTTAAATTAAAGCTTTGAGAAAAGAAAAATTAACAAAAGAAATTTGCTCACTTGTCATGTTGTTATTATGTTTGGTATTTTCTGATAAAGGTCAAAAGCTTACAAAAAGTTAAACGTCTTACTTTTCTTCTAGTTGCATCAGAGTTAATCGGAGTAGTTGTTACCAAATCTTTCTAATTAGCTGTAGCGATGAAAGGAGAGATAGTGAACAGCATTACCAACCCCCAGATTTAATCTGCAGAAAATTCCAGGCGTAAGACTCTTTATAATTGACAAGCTATGATTTATGGTCCAGATACACCACAGTAACAAAACAGGACCAGAGTTTTCAACATAATCAAGAATATAAGGATCCTGCAGATTATCCTGCTGCTAACCTGTTAAACATCTACACTGAAAGCAGGAACATGTTTGCTGCATTATGCCTGTTGATTTCTTCTATGTGACACAAAGCCTGGCCTCTTTCCCAGCTCTCATTTCAGGATGAGTGCTTTTTAATCTCAGTTTGTTTTTTTTTTTTTCCTTTTGTATGTTATGATTTAGTAGTTGCTTAGCTAACAACGGACTGTCTTTGTCAGTTTTTGTAATCTGTTTTTTAGCAATAAAACAAAAGCTTATGAACTTCAAGCCATCCAAAAACGCAATGTGTCCCATCAATCCACAGAGAAGATCACAGCAAATCATAAACCAGCATAAACCAAATACATACACCAACTGTCTTTTTTGCACTAAGAAAAGGAATGAATCATGTTGGAATTTTTCCACAAATAAAAAGCAGAGTTGCTGTATTCCTGAAAATGCAGAGATGCCATCAGATTGTAACAGTGACACTTTGTTATGTAAACAGTGTCAAGTGTCACACACATCTCCCACTCATCCTCCAGACAAAACAGACTCGGCTTCTCACATTCCTTCCTCCATCTGTCCCAAACTTTGATTACATCTTGTTTCCATTGGATCCAGTGATAGAGTATGAGCATTGGTCACATCCAATTCACAACAAAAAGCCTCAGAATGGGACAGCAGCTGCCACTACAGAGAAATGCATGAGTATACCTCAGCTTGTCTTTTCTTTTGGGAGGGGTGGGGTTCATCCTCAAAATGTCATCCTCTCCCTCTCTGTCTTGCTTCCCTATGGTCTTTTATTGTAACAGCCACTTTATTGTTCATATTGGCACCTTATGTTCAAAAAAAGTCCCATTTGTATAAATCTCTTTCATACAGCACCATACACACATGCATCTGTGCATGCACACGTTCCCTAATTACATGCACACATAAACTGGTAACACTTTGATGCGTGTGGCAGAACACATGTGAAGGCACGTGCATTAGGTCTGCTACTGATAATTACTGTCAGGATCACTTAATCCATTGATTATTTGAGTGATTCATCTGTAACAAAAAAAAGAGTGAATAAAGCTTCATATTGCTTCCATTACTTTAAAAGTAATCAGTTTACAACTGTGTTCAAAAAGAGAAGCACAGCAAATATCACAGCCTTTATTCTTCTCTCTAAAACCAGCTTTCTCTCATTTTCCTATAAAAAGTGTGTGTGTGTTTTTCAGCTAGCTGCTGAGATGACAGTGTGCCTATACAGTCATGTGAAAAAAATAGTTTTCACAGGACTCTATGCAGTCCTGTGAAAAACTAAGTACACCTCATGATTTAATGGGAATTAAGAGGGCAAGCAGCAGCCAGGTGCTGCTAATCAAATGTGTGAGCACCTCTATAGAAGCAGAGGTTTGGGCATTTTGCCAGTCTGGAACATTCAGAAGTTGTGTTAACACAATGCCACAATCTTCCCAGGAGTGGACGTCCCAGCAAATTCACCCCAAAATCAGACTGTGCAATGCTCAGAGAAACTGCAAAAAATCCAAGAGCTACATCTCAGACTCTACAGGCCTCAGTTAGTATGTTACATGTTAAAGTTCATGACTGTACAGTTACAAAAACACTGAATGCTTATGGGTTGTTTTGAAGGGTTGCCAGCAAAAAGCCTCTTCTCTCTGAAAAGAACATGGCAGTACAGCTTAGGTTTGCAAAGTTGTATCTGAGCAAACCACAAGACTTCTGGAACAATGTCCTTTGGACAGACAAGACCAAAGTGGAGATGTTTGGTCATAATGCACAGCTCCACATTTGGTGAAAACCAAACACAGCATATCAGCACAAACACCTCATACCAACTGTCAAGCACAGCTTTGGAGGGCTGATGATTTGGGCTTGTTTTGCAGCCACAGGACCTGGGCACTTTGCAAACATTGAGTTGGCCATGAACTCCTCTGTATACCAAAGTATTCTAGAGTCAAATGTGAGGCCATCTGTCTAACAGCTAAAGCTTTGCTCAGAACAATGATCCCACACACACCAGCACATCTACATCAGAATGGCTGAAAAAGAAAAGAATCAAGGTGTTGGAATGCCCCGAAGTCCAGACCTCAACCTGATTGAAATGCTGTGGCGGGACCTTAAGAGAGCTGTGCATAAATGAATGCCTGCAAACCTCAATGAACTGAAGCAATGTTGTAAAGAAGAGCGGGCCTAAATTCCTCCATAAGGATGTGAGAGACTGATAAAGTTTTTGGTGCTAAAGGTGATTCCATTAGCTGTTGAATCATGGGTTGTGCTTTGTTTTTCATAGGACTGCATAGAGTCCTATGAAAACTTTGTTTTTCACATGACTGTAAATGGATGTTAAAAAAGAAAAAAAAAAAAAGGAGGGGTGGACAGATTTTTTTTATTTTTTATTTTTTATTTTTGTATTTTAAATTGAGATTGTTCTCTCCAAGATTAATATTTGCCAACACAGCCATGCACGCACATGCAAAGAAACAAACATGCACATGCATGCATAGAAAGTGTTGGAAACAATCATGCTGTATGTGCATACACATACAGCTCCGGAAAGAATTAAGAGACCACTGCAAAATTATCAATTTCTCTGATTTTGCTGTTTATAGGTATATGTTTGAGTAAAATGAACATTTTTGTTTTATTCTATAAACTACTGACAACATAACTCCCAAATTCCAAATACAAATATTTTCATTCACAGCATTTATTTGCAGAAAATTAAAAATGGTCAAAATACCAAAAAAGGTCCAGTGTTTTCAGACATCAAACAATGCAAAAAAAAACAAGTTCATATTCATTTTTAAACAACACATTACTAATGTTGTAACTTAGGAAGTGTTCAGAAATCAATATTTGGTGGAATAACCCTGATTTGCAATCACAGCTTTCATCCGTCTTGGCATGCTCTCCACCAGTCTTTCACATTGCTGTTGGGTGACTTG
>VUQI01063069.1:18206-44052 GCA_015106735.1 Paratilapia polleni | reverse complement strand
TTGCTCTGTTGAAAAAAAAAAAAAAACTAAAGCCATTAAAAACTTAGTAAATGTTTGGGTGCTGTAACTGCTTTGTAACTTGATGGAAGTAGAGAGAGAGAAACGTGCCTGTGTGGAGAGAGCACGAGCTCTGTTGCAAAGAAGTACATTTCGCTTGGTGATTTCTTTGAAAAAAAAATTGGCGGAGCCATTCCATGAAAAGTAACTGTGCCGCTAAGTTTGTAATAATGAGGTTAACTGAAGCATGATTCCCACTGCTTTAAGTACATATTTCCACATAAAAAAGACAAAAAAAAAACAAAAACCCTTGAATGTCCCAATCTCAAAATTGAAAACCAAATTCCTACCCAACAAATGAATATCCACGTAGTTGAATATATCGCCCCACTTTGGATTTTGCTAACAGACCTCTATTCTGTACATCATGTATACCTGAAGATGCATACAGACAGACTTAGCAATAAAGACTGCTATTAATTTTAAATTTGTATGATCAGCAATAGAAAGCTGTATTCTTTTTGGCTAATTAAGCCATAAGACTGAAGTTATATTTAGTGATACATGATATAAATGTCAAGGTTTTGTTACACTTTTTGATTGAAAAGCACTTGGCCTCAGGGTTTGAAGATTATACAACAGATGGTGTTCAGCAAAGCCTTTTGGTTTGAGTTTCTAAATAATAGGCCTAACAAAGCACCAACTGAATTGCCTTATTTTCATCTGCTTATTTCTTTCTGTCATATGAAGTCAGCTGCTATGACCCTCGCAGCAGCACCAAACAACAAGGCAGAGTGTGCCATCTTTTGCTTAGGGGCTGTACATTTATGTTAGGCTAGTAATATATTGAATTATCTTTTATTATGCCTTAGCTTTGAAACAGCCATAATGATCCCTGATACAACAGTTGTTTTTCCTCCCTCATTCCTCTCCATATAGTGCTTTTATGTACATTAAGCTGCCATCTCCTCAGAGGTGAATTAAATCTCTGCCCAATTCTATCACTCTTTGCTCTTCCACGCTCTTTCCTCCTGCAGCTCATTTCCCAGCGGTGGTTACCACTTCCGCAGTAGAGTTTGTCTCTGTAGGGGAAAGAAACAGAGAGCAGTCAGCACTGTGAAGTCTCCCAGAAAGCCAAAGGGGTACTATTGCAGTGGTACATAGACACTGTTGCATGGTGATTTAGACAGCCAGATCTAAGAACTGCAAGCCCATCAAGCCATTAGGGAGTGTGAGAAAAGAAGCAGGCTGCACTTAAGCATACTCACAGGACATAGAGAAGAAAACAGAATGCCTGATGTGTATGCAGATACATGTCTGGGCAAACATACCTATGTGCACAAACACATGCGCTAACATGCTTCCACACTCATATTCACTTAACACTGGCACAATGAGGATGCCCTGCTCATCTGCTGGCTCACTGAGTTTCATGGAGGGCCAAACACTCTGCCTCTTACAAATTCAGCTGAGCAGCAAAGAGACTTAGACTGAAAGAAATGAAGAATGGGGAGGGGAGGGAATGGGGGAGGTTGGGAGCGATACAGCAAAGGGAGGTGGACAAAAAAAAAAAAAAAAATCAATGATTTTACTCCTGTGTTTGAAAAAGGAAAGTGCATGGTGAGCGAAGAGATGTGTTCGACCTTCAGGTGCCCTGGCCCCTTCCTTTCATGTGCAGAGCCGATTACCAAGTGATTTTCAGTGGGAAAAATGAACTCAGTGATGCATTGCGCTAATTTCATTTAACATTTAAAAAAAATGAGAAGAACAGGTTCCAAAGAGTTGCCATGGGCGAGGTGGAAATGCAGGAGGTCGGGGGTGGTGTCAGCTGGGGGAAACGCAGTGAAGTCAGCAGTTTGTGTTGAATGGAGTGAGAATGAGAGATTAGACTTCGCACACTACTAATTTTTTATAGTGTCTTTACATGTTTTGAACTCCAATCCATCAATTCTTCCCTGGTCTCTCGAATTGACGTAATCCAGGCAAGTGCTACAAAAACTGGGCTATCACTTCTTGTTGTTCTGCATGGCGAACAACATGTGTACGTGTATGTGTTTGAGTTCAAAGGGCCAGATCGCAGTGTCATGGAGCAGAATCAGGGTTTTTCTTGCACCGTCAGCACAGCTGTATTGGCTGTGGCAGAGATGCTTCTCAGCGATTTCTGCAGTAGAAAGAGTTAAGATGGCCGTGCTCTTGACTTCTACTAATCCTATTACTTGAGAGTGCTGCTCTTAGAGGGCTCCAACCTCACTTTTATTGGAAATCCTTTGCTGTTATAAAGCCTTTTAGCCTTTGGCTGGGCTATTGCTCTCATAAATCTAGTTCCTGGCCTTTTGGTGAATCCCTCATGTTTGTGTTATTGCAATGATAGTTGCAGACATTTGTATACTTTGCGAATGCAGCTCTTTTAAAATTGTCATAATGCTCATTCACCTGAAAGTTTTCAACCGAGAGGTCATTTTAATGAATTTTTTCTCATTAGTTGCTGAATACAGTAGCTCTATAGTTTCATTAATGCCATTCAAACAGAATCAAGTAAAAGCCAAACAGAAAGAAGGCACGGAAACAACCAAGGCTGGCTGTAATGTTTCTAATTTCCTCCTTAGCTGATCTCTAAATGCTTGTGCTTTGTCACTGCCACTACACCACAGAATAAATTCACTATTTCACCTCCCTGTGCCTCCTCCTTCTCGCTCTCTAATTCATCTCATTTCCGCCTCATGGTTGGTTCAATCCCCACCTCCTTTCAGTGCTGACTCCTCCAGCATCAAGCTAGTGCTCCTGGCTGCTCCGTATTCTGGGGCCGTTGTGTCTCCGGTGGAGAGTGATTGTGCCGGTGGCAGGGAGGTCAATTGGAAGAAATTGCGTTGCAGCCACCGTGGAGCTGAGGCGAGAGAGAACAAACTGGATATTAGCCCAATCCATGTAGGCTGGCGTGTTTACACCATCTATCCCCACCCCAGTCCCCTTCTGCCACCACCCTCAACACACACTCTCTCACATGGGTCAGTGTCTGACTGGAAAAATGTAACCACACCAGTGCCCTGTTAGACATTACCATATAATTGTGAAAATCCAAATTTGCATGTCTAGATACACTTGCAGCACTTAGTGTGACAAAATACAGATTGTATTTTTAAGAGGTATTGCTGCACTTTCTGCCTTATGACTTTCCAGCATGTCCCTGCAGCCTTGTTAGCTGGGCCAGCAGAGAAAAGCCACACAGTTCATGCTTCCTTTGTGTTGGTGCTTACAGTAGTTTAGGATTAAAGGGTGTAAATTTCAGCTTCTTGGGCAAAAAATTCTTGTTCCGTGCCAACTTTGTTCACTTACCTAGTGAAAAAAAAATCTGGGTTGTTTGTCAGTACACTTGTGTTATTCTGTCTACCATCTGATTTTGCTAGATAGGTTAAACGAGGACATTTTTTTCTGACAGGCAGCATGTTATGTAACAAAATCCAGCCACAGTAATACTACCTATTTTAGTAGGTATAAATTTTTAGTGCTTGTGCTTCTTTATGTTCATGTCATGTACACTACCATATAATTGTGAAAATCCAAATTTGCATGTCTAGATACACTTGCTTGTGCTTTAGGTCAATAAACAATAACTGTGATGAAAATCATGATTACTTTTTCTTAATTGTGATTACATAAAACGTGTCATGGACTTTCATTTTAGTAAGTATATGTATAATACCCAATGGGTTGCTTCATAAAGTGTCTCATGACATGATGATGCTCACCCAAACTTTGTCTTCTTATCCCCACATTGTTGTGGTGTTGTCTGCTCTTCTGCACTATTTTCTAGACTTTAAGCATTTTTATAGTGGCGTATTTTGATAACTTGATCGATAATCAGCAGCCAATCAGCTTCACCGGGAAGATTAAAAATTTGCACTGACTATTAAAACACGTAGCGTAACGAATGTAGAATGTGCACAAAGTAAATGAACGTAGCATGCGCACCCTAAAAGTTAACAAACATGCGTACGGTGAACGCTGTCATAAGGTTGCCGTTCAGTGCTCAATTAAATTGTCAAATATACAAATATATATGATTGTGGGATTTGTATAAAATATTTGTATACGCCATATAGATGTTGGCACTCACAGTGTCCTAGGAAATGTTTATGCAAAGTTTCATCAATATTGGTCCTCTCGTCTAGGAGGAGATAGGTAACATACAAACATACATACATAAATATGCTCATTACAGTATGATTAAATGAAATACACATCTGTATGTGTAAAAAATTGGCTAAAGTTACATTCACAGCTATTGTGTGCCTTGCTAACTACATATTTGTGTCCCAGGCAGAATTGTAATTTCTGTTCACTACGATTGAATTTTGTGCATAATTTATTGAACCTGAAAATTAACCAAAAAAGTTACCAATAATACATTGGAAATTGTATCTCAGTGGAAGATTACTGGCATTTATATAGTGATTTTCTAGTCTTACTGACCACTTAAAGTGCTTTAGACCACAAGCCACATACAGCACTTTATTCTATGCACCTTATCAACCTCACATCCATGGCTGATTTAGAACCACCACTGAACAAGCATGTCTTTGGACTGTGGGAGAAATCCAGAGTACCTGGCGAGAACCTGCAAAGGCAAAGGGAGACATGCAAACTCCACACAGAAAGACCCTAGCCAACCAGGAGATTTAAACCCAGCACCTTCTTGCTGTGAGGTGCCATCCAAATGCATTATATTTTCTTGAGCTGAAATCAAAATACTAAAGCTCCATATTTGGCACTGCAGTTTCTCATCTTTCCTGCTTAGAACTGAGTCCACGTTTAGACATTTCTGAGGTGATCCTTTAATCCAAATACAATATTTTTTCAACGTTACTGCTTATTGCTGGGCATTTCAACTTTGGTGAGGTCCTGTAGAGAATGCTTTTTGACTCTTCAGCTTTTCAAAAAACTTCACAATCCTTTCTTCCACATCTCCCAAGACCTGTTTGAATGTTGTTCTGCCAACAGTAGTTCCACAAATACCATGTGCATCAGTTTAGCAGGGTGCTCACTATTTCTCTGTTCTGTGTTTTGGGTCAATAGCAAGGTGTGCATAAAACCTCTCATAAACAATGTCTGGTTTTGCCAGTTTGACAGGAGGCTACTTGGGCATCTTCAAATCGCAGAAGCTGGGAAATGTTTAGTAGATCTGTCCAAGGTACCAAGGTTATTATGACTTACTAGCACAAAATCTCTGACAAAGAAAAATAAGATGTGCCACCACCCATTAGATCTGATAGTGCTATCTGTAAGCTTCACACACTTTGTAATGGAGGTTGGCATTGGCAATTTCCGGCTGAGACCTTTTGTTGTTGTGATGAGTAATTAACAATGGTCTACGAAGATGTTGGTGTGAATTTTTAATAGTGACAAAGTGGGGGAGTGAGCATACAGTGTTAAAACTACAACTCATGTATAATTCATGGTCTCTGACAGTGATTGGACTATCTTGCTTTGCTCACTTTCTCTCTTTATGTGCCTCTTCCCACCCTCCTTTCCCCCTCTTCCACTGTATCCCAGGGTACATTGGCTCTCCTTGTACAGAGAAGAACCCAATGTGGAGTGGCACTTCATATCTTGTTAGACGATTTATTCATGGTAATGAAGGGTTTTAATGTACTGTGCAGCGCAGAGCTCAGTCATTCGTTGTAACACACTCAGCAGTGATCTGTGGGATGGATTATTTTAGAACTGGTTTTAATTCAGATTCAATTACAGGGTTGGTGTTGTAGGATGAGATTTGACCTCTAATATCTATCCATGGTGTGTCTGGCCGAGCCTTTACAGCTGACGATGACAGAGCAACAGTGGCCCAAGCTTCACAACTCTTACACTTTATGTAAGGGCTATACAGTCCACTTTATTTATGCTTATCTCTCTCTCTCTGTCTCTCTCTCTCTCTCCCTAAACCCCTCCTTTTTCCATTACTTGTTCTGACTTGCTGTTTTCTGTGGCTCTCTTATCTCCCTGCTGTCACCATTGCAGTCTCTCTCAGTCCGAGCTTGCCTGTATAGTCCCTCATTTGCAGAACTCTTCACTTCTCCAGCACACTTCTTCATACAGGTGTTTGAGCACGCTCACACATGTACATAGAGGCACACATGTACTGGATACCCACACATCTATGTAATCTCTCCTCCCCATTCATCCTCTCACTCTAGAGAATAAAATTGGTATTTCCTCTGCAAAGCTGCCTATCAAGCAAAAGCATCACCCAAGTCCAAAAACCAGGTTTTACCTGATTGGTTTTCACCAGGCTGCTCATACATATACAGCATATGCAGCAAATAGAGCAAGATGGATGGAGTGATTATAGGAGAACACATGGTTCACCATTTATTAGTTGCTTTTTAGTTCAGATATTTTCTCATTTCCTTGCAGCATTGGGCTTGGGTTTCTTTTACATCTGAAATTGATTGCCTTGTTACTCAGCATCTGTCTTATACACACACATATTCCTTTTCTCTCTCTTTTTCTTTTTGTCCCAAGCCAGTTGGAGGCAGTAAATAACTATCGATTTGGGCCAACTAAAGCCCGCTAGCTGAGATTCTATTGTGTTAACTGTTCCCTTTGTCTCTTGTCCCTGTTGATTTGTTTGTGCATGTTAGATCTTACAAGAAGTTCAATTTGGAGCTTTGCAGAGTTTGTTTGGAAATACTAAAAATCCTGAGGTGGTGTATCATGTTCATAAACCTAGTTCATATCTTGGTTTATTATATCCCTGTAGAAAGGACAGTGATAAAAATCATCTAGTGTTCGGGTATTTTTGTGGTCTCTATTTTTTGTAGACATTTCCAAAGTAAACTGGCTAAAATTGAAAATATGTCTATTTCCAACAGTTTGGCCCTTGCTTCACACAAGAACACCTTTTTCATATCCAAAAATGTTTATTAAATTGTCTTTCACATGCATTTATTGGGGAAATTGTTTTTCTAAAAGAACAATCTACTACTGAGCTTTTCCAGAAATTTTGACCTGAAAATAACATATTCTCACAGAGCAAAAAGAGTGATTGCAGCGGTTTAATTTGCATCCAGTAAGACGATTCCTGATTCCGACAACATGCAGATGTCTTTGCATACGCTTTATGTTGAGTTTGCTGATGTGCTTAATGTGCTCATTAAATTAGCGACAGCTACACATGTGTTTCTGCTCATTCTGCCCACATCAGGCTGAGTTGTAATTCAATCTGCAGCCTCCCTAGTTTGCCACATGTGCTAATGCCTGCACCTGGCCTTGATGCAGCTTGACACTGTGCTAAAGATAAAATCTGTATGGAAGCTTTTACTAGGATGGCTCTGTTGGGCTCTTTGCCAAAAATAACCCCACAGGTTGTTTATGCAAGCAGCTTATTACAACCTATTCAAAAATAAGTGACCTGTAGTGGTTTTGTGAGTCTTCTTCTTCTTCTTTCGACTGCTCCCTTTAGGGGTTGCCACAGTGGCTTATCTGCCTCCGTCTCACCCTGTCTCTAGCATCCTCTTCTGTCACACCAACCCTCTGCATGTCCTACTTCACTACATCCATGAGCCTTCTCTGTTGTCTTCCTCTGTGGTTCTGTGAATACGTGCCTATAAAATGCAGGCTAGTGTCATCACCTTTAGATGGGCAGAACTCATCACCTTGGTAGAAAAATTAGCTTTCTAAAATGTGTTTAATATTGTAAAAGGCTTTGTTTTACCCAACCCATAATATTTTACTGACTTGAATAGTTTTGGAGCCTGAACTTTACCAAACAGCAAGTGAAAGTAAAAGTAAATTAGTAGGTGAAAACAAAACTTGTCCCAAATGAGATTTAAATCACAATGGGGTTCAGAATCATGTGTATTTGTGCCACCATTCCACCTGACTCCTAAAGTGTACTTTGTCACTTTCTTAGGAAAAAATAATTTTATTAGAGGACTTGTTGGTTTGAGAGGGAATTTTGGTGACCAGAGAGGAGCTGCTTCATTTGAGTTTTCATTTCATTTTTAATCAGGTAGTCCAGTGAGGTAAGAGAGCTATATTCAACAGTTATTAATAGTGACACACACTGTCCACCAGGAACTGGATGTCCTACAGTGATGACAAAAAAAAAAAACAGGAACAAAAAACCAAAAAAAAACCAAAACATCAACAGAACAATTACAGATTTTCCACATTAAAAAAATTTATCCAGTCAAAACAAAGCCTAGGACTGACAAATGCAAATGGCTGATGTTTTTATATGGTGCTCAAAAGAGTGAGTCATCCTTGTTATGGTGTCATCCCTGTCACCTTTGCTTTGGCACAGACACAAGACAAATGTGTGTGTACTGTGAGTGCATGACCTGGCACTTGCATCACTAGTGATTGAGACAAGGAGAAAATAGTATCAGCAGGTCATTGCTGGACTCCTGTTAGACGAGAAACCGTCATTAGAAATTATATTGAATAATTAGAACTTATGTCACAATTGAGTCATAGGACTAAAAAAAACTGAGTTTAAAGATTGCTTTCTCCCCAACTGCCGCTCTAGTACCACCCTAACCACACAGTTTGTTTTCACGATAACACACTGGAGGGAGTCAGGTATAACTAAAAGTGACACCCTATGTGCTTATCCAGATTTCTTTCAAACTCAGGCCAAAGTTCCCACACTCTATCAGCACCTCCACTACACTGTTGCCTGTCACAGCTGGAAAACTTCTGTACCTGAAAGATTTCCAAATCCTCTGTGTGTTTCAAAGTTCTGGTATGGTAATTATGTTATTATTACCAACACTAATATTTGGTTTATTATGTGCAAAAATTGCTTGCAATACCTTTTAAAACATTAAATTTGAATTTCTTGTTTGAGTTTGAGGGTTCTGCGCAGTATCTTAGCTGTTCCTAGGACTGCATTCTTCTTGACAGAGACCTCTGATGTTGTGCCTGGAATCTGCTGGAGCCACTCTCCCAGTTTGGGGGTTACAGCTCCTAATGCTCCTATTACCACTGGGACCATTTTGGACTTTACCTTCCGCATCTGCTCCAGTTGTTCCTTCAGCCCCTGGTACTTCTCTGTTTTCTCGTGCTCCTTCTTTCTGATGTTGCTCTCTGCTGGGATTGCCACATCTATCACAACTGCGGTCTTCTGCTCCTTGTCAACCACCACTATGTCTGGTTGGTTGGCCAGCAGCTGCTTGTCTGTCTGGAACTTGAAGTCCCACTGGACCTTAGCCCTGTTGTTCTCAACCACCTTTGGTGGTGTCTCCCATCGGGACTTGGGGACTTCTAATCCATATGCAGCACAGATGTTCCTGTACACTATCCCAGCCACTTGGTTATGCCTCTCAGTGTACACTGTACCAGCTTGCATCTGACATCCTGCTACTATGTGCTGGACTATCCCCAGGGCACCTTTGCACAGTCTGCAACTTGAGTCCTGTCAGCTGTGGTAGACTCCTGCCTCTATGGATCTGGTGTTTAGGGCCCGTTCTTGTGCTGCCATGATCTGAGCCTCTGTGCTGTCCTTTAGACCGGCCTTTTCTAGCCACTGGTGGGATTTCTTGATGTGAGCCACTTCCTCTATCTGTCGATCCCATGCAGGGGCCTGGTCTTCCATGATAGTTCCTCCTCCTGATCCCTATCACTATCTGTCTTCAGCTGCCTGAGGCACTCTTGGAGGAGTTCATTTCAGGGGACCATCTTCCTGATGTATTCATGGATACTCCGTGTTTCATCCTGGATTGTGGCTTTGACACTCACTAATCCTTGCCCTCCCTCTTGCCGGTGCTCATAGAGTCTCAGGGTGCTGGACTTTCATGATGCCCTTCTTTACCTCAGTTAACCGACTAACATCCTTCCGGGCTTCCCTGATTTTGGCTTCCAGCCTTTTTCTCCACGGGGGGCTTTCTCTACATGCATTCTTGATCTTATACCCGAGTGCTTCTGTGGCAGTGGCATATATGAGCTCTTTGGTTTCACTGATGCTAGTAGTGGGGATGGTGAGTAGAGCAGTGTTTACATCTGCAAGCATCTCCTCTGATGGGACTTTGTCAGTGAGCTGGGGGAGTCGTGCCCTTGGTTGTGTGGCTGCCTTGAGTCTGGCCACAATCTTCATCCTCAGCTCAGTAGATGCGTCTCTCATTGCAGGTGGTTGGACATCTTCTAGTTCAGTTATAATGCTCTCTTCTACCAGGGTGGGCCCATTATGTCCATACTGCTCAGTATTGTTCCCAACTGTACTGTAGCCTCTGGATCTTGAGCTTTAATAGTAGCTTACTTCTATTGACGTTATAGCACTGAGCTACCAGGTGCTTCTTGGTCAGTGTGCATGTTGGTCTTCTGCTCATCCATAGTTCTCACAAGCCCTGCATATAGCCTCTCTCATTAGGTCAGCTGGCATAGTAGCACCCCATCAATTCCACATTCTCAGTTCTTGTCCATGTATGCCTTGTTCCAGTAGCCCACTTCTCATCAGCATGTCCTGGTTCCCCAACAACAGATGCGGACCGGACAATGTTCGAGCTGGTATAGCTTAAGTTATATATCTCTTGCTCTTTTTCAAATATAAAATATAAATGAGTGCAATTTTATTTTCTTTCTCTGTGATTGAGCACCTACTTTTGCTTTTGTTTGCCTGTAATCTGTGTGCAATACTATGGGTGCCTGTGTGCAGACAGTACAAGTAATGAAAAGTTGAGGATGGATTGCTATTAAGTGCGTATGAGTACATCTGTAAGGTTCAGTTGCCCAGCATATGGCTGAGTGATGCTCTAAGCCTAGCCACTGCTGCATTTCCAGGGCACAAACACCAGCATATTTCACAAACAAGCGTTGGCTGGTGTGCTTAGCCTCAGCGCCACCTCAGATCAACAATATTAATGCACTCCAAATATTAGTTTTCTCCCTCATTACCAAGCTGGTTGCTCTACGCCTGAACCCACAGCAGTCTTTGAGGATGAAGACGGCAGGTTGTGTATTTGTGTGCGCATATCAACTCAGTTACACTGCAATGCTTCTTTCAGCTTGAAGAGAATGCGCCTGTGTGATTGTTGTTATTTATTCTAATAGACACAAGTAACTCTATACTGCCGAAGACGAATTCATATCATTGTGTGCACTTGTTTGTGGTTTGGGCAGCAGAATATGAATGTGTTTATACAAGAGCCATGACAGTCTCACTAAAGAGTTGCTTCTCGCTAAGCCTAAGTGGAAGAATAGTAAATAGAGAACAAGAGGAGAGCTGTGCATTGTGATATCCCCATCTGTTGTAAAGTGGGGCGCTGACACTTTCAATCTGTTCGTCTTCGTGTTTGTCCCTCCTCCTCAGTGCTCTCTCTCCTCTTCATTATTGCTCTCATCCTTGATCTTCTCTCCGTATCTGCTTTTGTCTCTTGTGGGCAAAGCCTCCTTGGTCCTAGAACTGTATTGCAATGACAAAGCCTTGGCTTGAGCTCCACATTGTATATACTAGCTGTTAAATTTAATTTATTGAATCAATTCTTAGAGTTTCATAGTCTTGGCAAGTGTAATGTATCCCTGATGAGAGTCACCTTAAATGGAAAGTAAACATTTATTTTTTGACCATTCTTTCCCCATGCTGTAATTACCTTGTGGGTGTTCAGCTTTCCGTGATGAGCTATGGGAAATGTTTTGCACTGTGTGGTGTATGATAAAGAATTCAATATGACCACTTTCTCTTGGGGCACAGGGACAAGCAGTGGGATTTTTTTTTCTGCTGTTTAAATGTTACCATATTTAGCATCTTCCCACGGTAAGAATCACATGAGAAACAGGGAAAGTTGTCTTCACATTTTAGTGCAGTGAGATGCAGTTTTAGATTTGACCATGCTTGGGGGGGAAAAAAAACTTATTCTAAAAGTGAATCTTATGAGATGTATATTTATAGCAAAAGCTTCAACTGCGGTATTATCTGTCTTTGTGAGAATACTTCCCTTTGTCTCCAGTGTAGAGAGAGCAGTAGGTAAATTCATTCAATTATCAGCCTTTCAAGCTCCGTTGGGTCAGGAAAACTGTTACATTAGATCCAATCAGTGTGAGATAGCAGATGAATTTCTACCCAATTTGCTGGTGTAAATGTGATTTCCACACACACATAGATACATAATGCCCCTAGTGGAGATATATTTCCTTTTTAAATTTACCTTAAAGAACTTCTTTATCCAGAAAATTAAGTGCAGAATAGAAATATCAGCAGGTCAAGACTACCTGCAATTTATAAAGTAAATTCTCTTTCTTTGCTGAGTATTCAAAGAGACTATTTCTTAGACCTTTATATCCATTCCTCATGCAATCTCATGACCCCTTAAATATGCACTACTTCATCAACTGTGGTACTCTTTCTTTGTCTCTGAGTCTAACTAATCCAGCTATGTTTGATGCACATGTGGGCGATTCTGGTTAGTGAAGAGCTTTCTGTGAAGCTAGCATGAGAGATGAGGTTGTTGAGAGAAAGAATTAGAAGCTGAGGGTCTTCAAATGAAAGAGGCAGTTGTGCTAACAGGGTCACAGAGGCTTGTGTGGCCCGTGTGTGTGTGTGTGTGTGTGTGTGTGTGTGTGTGCATTTGCTGCTTTTACAAGGGAAGAGGTAGGTCAGGTTATGAGTATCTGCATTGGACAAAACCTTTTGCTGTTGTATATGCTTATGTATCGTTACTCATTTTTGTGTTTGTTTATGTGTGTATGAGTATTTGCCATCTTTGTTAGGTGGACTGCTTGATTGGAGTGAGTGAGTGAGAAATTTAAAGCTTCACTGGCTCATACTTCCTCAGACTCAAGGTGTACTGCAACAAGAGAAACTGAAGAAGCGTACTGCATTATTATAGAAATAACTAATGTATAGCTTTCAACAGTGTGTATTACTGCTGTTCAACAAAGGGGCATGGTATAAGCACACAGACACACCCCTGTTTTTTCCTTTGTTGGACATCCCAGAGGGCCAATTCCTAAGGAGACTGTGGCGATAAATGAGATCGGGATAGTGGGGGATTTGGATGTAATGGGGAAAAAAGGTAGGGAACAAACAGGAGACACTAATGAAGTATGAAGGGCTGAGCATGGCCACATGGTTCCTCTTTACCACCACCTGCCCGCCCCTCCGTCTGAGCTCCACCTGCCCCAGGGACAGAGGGAGAGAGATGGGTCACTCTAGAGGGAAAGCAAATGCTGAATTAAAAGGGAAAAAAAATCACTTTTACAATTACTCTCCATGTTCTGAGCATTTTATAATTATGCTGCAGTTGTCATTCAAGGCGAGCGTTTACAGTTTCGACCTCTCTCGTCTCAGCTTGTCACCTCTTTGTACCTGGCACTTTGTGGAGCTACATAAAAATGGCGTTGCAAAAATGTCAAAGCTATTACTGTATCACTCGCACGGCCTACTCTCAGCTGAGCTCTTTGCCTGTTATTTAAACTTGCCAGTCTTCATAAGTGCCTACTCACTTTTGCATCCACTTAAATCTTTGTGTATGGCATCACTATACTACTGCCTTGTCTTTCAAGCAAAGCAGTAGTGTAGTATACAAGGCACAATCAAAAAGCCCTGTTTTAAATTTGGCTGATTTGTTTTTCATCTTCTTATGCACCTCCAGACCACTTTCTGCTGTTTTTAGGTTGCTCCTTTGAAGGCCCATTATGACACTTGCACTTGGGCAGGCTCATCCTTTTTTTGAACATGCACAAGGTTTTATACAATGAACTTGTATCATCCATGTGCCATTGTGTGTTGGCACACAGCGCATTGAAAACACTGATGTTTTTTTGGCCCCACCAACTCAGTCTTTGCTCAATATCAAGTGCAAGGGACATGGTCATGACTGCAGGAACTGTAATGCAGGAGAAAAGGTATACGGATGAAAATGGGAAATGTCACCTCTTTGTGCATGTCAGCTATATCACAGGACAGGGTTTCACCTAGAAAGGAGGGTTTCACCTAGAAATGCTTCCTATCAATGCATCCTCTTAATATTTATTAATGAACCCTCATCAGTTGTTTTTACATGCCCTAAATATGTTAGGAGTGTGGTCCTTGCCTGGCCTTGGTCTGTCAGCTACAGGTGACTGACATGATCTCAATGTGCTCTTTTTTGAACTTCTGAAAACTTAAATTGCATTTATCAAAACTCCTATATGAGTTTACACTAATAACCATCTCATTGCTGCATATTTGTAGAAATGGAAGTGTATATATCTCTTGCATTCCAGGCTTAACTGTGGTAGTTTAGAGCTTTAAGAAAAAAAACCTTCAGCTTGTGCCTTGGCCGGTGCCAGACTGCAGGATGAACAAATCTCTAATGGTGACAAACTTCTCACAGAGGATATGGTACCAACATCAAATAACCATCTACAATTGGAACAGGTGCATGAATAGTAGTCCAGGTGTTCTTAAACTGGTTGACAGAAATGAAAAATTGCATTTTCTTACAGTGGTGACTGTGATGCACCGTAGACTACAATAACTATTTTTTTCTCCAAAGAATAAAAATTGCGTAAAAATATCCTTTAACTTATAATAACGCCTAATATTTTGGCCATCATATCCATATTACGTTTCTCTGAGTTGATCCTTGGCTCAGCTTGAAGCAGATATGAAGGTGAATGTAACCACCGCCCTGTAAGGACTGCAGACACATGTCGTGCTCCAGTCCTTGTCAGCCTATGTGTGACTAATGGAACATGTTCAAATAAACAGGCTAGTAGTAAAAGGTTGAACAAGTGTTTCACTTGCAGTTTTGGTGCTAACTGGTGATAGCCTGTTTTTTTCTTGTGCCCTTCATTAAAATTTCCCTAATCTGCAGTCTCCCCTTCTCTCTATCTTTTAAGTGTATATGCGAATCTGTATGTATGTATGAGTATGTGTGTGTTTGTGCATGTACGGGTGTATGCCAGCTCAGGACTAGGCCCAAGGAGAGATAATGAAATAATAACTCTTATCAACCCACTGCAGACTGAGTGGAGTTCTCTCTTTCGTTCTTTCTCTGTTCTCTGCCTCCTTGTCTTCGCTGCTCCTCTCTCTGCCTCTGCACTCGTCTCTCAGGCTGATTCCCTGACTGATTCTTCCTGCCACTCAGATGCTGCTGCCGGTGCTTGTGATGATCCTGCTGAAGCATACAGTGCTAATCCAGTCGTGGCTGTAGCATGTGGCAATGACAGGAACTGTGTAGGGGAAAGCATCAGTTTTGATAGATGCAACTTAGCTGAGCTCAATCAGTTTGTCTGAATATGCATATGGTGATAACTGTACATAAAGAGACTGTTAAGTTACACAGAAGATTTTATTTGGCAATTATAATGCCAAGATAAGGGGTCTTTAGACTGTGGAAGATGAAAGTCTTTCACACTGGCCTCTGCCTCATTATGGATCCAGAGCTGCTCCTCATCCTAGAGATAAATTATTCACAACACGGCCCAAATGAATAATATTCTTTTTAACCCTACTTGCATCCCTTTATCTCTCCATCCCTCTAACCTCCTTTGCCCACTGAGGTGAGGGTGTAGGAAGGGGACTGGAGCAAGCATCCTGTATCAGAACCTTGAATAAAGGACAGCTTGGTGTCAGCCTACTAATGAACAGTGAGTCTTTTATTACCACAGCTTTAATAGGCTTCCTCTGGTTCCTGCACATCTCATTTGTGCCTCAGCACTGGCTTAAATATTGTCTGGCACAATCAAGATGCACCCCCCGCCCCCCCTCTCTTTTTCTCTTGTCTTCTTTCTTTTTCTCTCTCTGAGCTACAATGAAGTTTGTAACAGAATAGTTTCTTATAAGTTCACTTTTCTGCACTTTTCTTTAGCCACCTTTATTTTCCCCCATCTTTTAGTCCCCCACCTCCATTCTTTTATTGTCTATTGTCTCTTTCCCTGCTCATTCACTGCCCATTTCCCACCTCTATCCATCTCAACTTGTCTGCAGTGGTGTAATCGTTTAAAAAAAAGAACATGAAAAAAAGAGATAGTAGGAATATGGACAGAAAAAATGGGAGAAAGGCAAAGAGCAATTGAGAAAGAGAGATGAAGGAGCAAAGGTGAGAAAGGAGGAAGAGAAGGCAGAGGGTGGGACAAAGGTGTGAGGCAGAGAGCAACAGAAGCCTAAGTGATGCTGACAGGGACACATTTGCTCCAGAGCTGTGGAACTGTGCTGTGTGAAATTGAAACGGCAGAGCATCAGGAACAGTTATTTGCAATAAATTTCAACTGCTTTAACACTCTGAACACCCCCACCCTACCCCAGCACCACCGCCAAACTGCTACCATCCCTACCATTCCAGTTACCTTTACCTATATTCTCTCTTTTTGTCATTCTGCATCTCTTTTTCCGTCTTCATCCCCCTCTCTCTCATCATTCAATCTTTCTTTCCTGCTTTGGTTCCCTCCTTCCTTGTCTAGTTCTCCTCTTCAACCATCTTTGCACTGCTGGTATCCCTCAGGCCTGCTGAGCATCATGTCCAGACTCGACAGTTGATGTTCAGGCTTGGCTTTTCCACCACAGATCTCATCCTCCTCCCCTCTCCAGTGTTACATTAAGCAACAGTGACAAGCACTGAGGCTGCCAGCCAGTCAAAGAGGAGAATTAAATTGTTTAATTTCATACCTTTTCATTTAGCCGCCAACCCAGCCAAAGCATGGGGTGTCAGCGCATCTAATAAATTTGGCACGCATGCTATTTTTTGGAGGCTCTAGCCAGAGGAGGGAGCACTTTGGAGGTGACGATGATGTAGCTTTAACACCTTTCATACAGTGCACAGTTAATGTATTTATATTAGAATGTAATGGAGTGTTTCTAATAATAAAAGGCAATTTCCAAAATCATTTTGGTCAGCTGATTATGCAAGTCCATTTGAGCTCTAGACGTCTTGTGATAACATTGCCCACAGACCTGTTAAATGGTAAATGGGAAGTGACATGAAGTTCAGCATAGTGACCTCATGCGAGCCTGCCAGGTTTTTAATGTGCTTACAGATGCAGTGATGAAAATATTAATTATTCTGAATTCTTCGAATGGTGTCCACCTCACCCCTTATCCAAACTCACACACATAAATGCATGAGCACAAACTCACACATAATAGAAACACACACATTTACATGGAAATATTAAACAAAGAAAAAGAAACAGATGTGCAATTCCAAACAGTCCTCTGCATCAAGAATGGTCTCAACACCACTCCAGAGAAACGTTGTAAAAGCCATATCCAATCTAGCCTTTAAATTTATGTACTAGCTCCAGCAGCAAACAACTACAGTTGCCCATTGGGCACAATGATGCATTTGAATGAGATGTAATAAATGAGATCTATATTTACACAGGGGGTCTTGTCTCACTTGGCTATGTCAAAGTAATGGTTTGACCAGTGACACATTTTGGAGCCCTGCTTGGGGCCGTGATGCTGAGGCATGGCGCTGTACTGTACATTTCACTCATTATTCCTTTTCATTGCAGTGCCTGGCTAGTTGTCGGCATGTTTGACTGAAAGACAAAATTCTGTTCCAATAAAGAAGAAATCTAAGAATAATTGCCTGTAAGTCAGTAATGTGTTGGCTTGGTGATGTAAATTTGTTTTATTTTAAACCTGTGTCTGTTTGTCCGTCCAAGTGTTCAGACTTAATTACACCATGCCACTTGCCCAGGGAACTCTCCACTGACTCTGTGAATCCCAAGGGAAATGTGTAATATAAACTACAATGTTTTCCATTTATTATACAGACCCACAAAAATCACATGTATCAGCAGTGTAATGTTGTGTTAATCTATGCTGCTGTTGTGTATTATTATTATTGATGTGTTAATAAAAAATTAAGGTCTGATTATTAAATTCTCCAGGAATCACAGGGCCTTAATAGAGGCTGTAGGGATTCTTGAAAACTGCATTAAACATAAAAGTAATATGAAAAGTTTATTAACTCTGAACATCTTTGTGTGAAGCAAACATGTGATTACACAGTGCTAATTAAAAAAAAAAAGCCAACACACACACACAGTTACACCCTGTGGGACAGATTAGATATTATTTCTACTTTGTTCACTTATTAAAGAACGTGTTCTGTGACAATCCATGGGGGGACATGAATACATTCATAGAATTTACAACTTTGCACTTTTTAATAAAGGTGAGATAAACACAGTGCTAAATTTGCATTTATCCGCAAATATGCTCCCTGGAGGTCTGTCACTTTATCCTGAGAGACACTGGCAAAGGTGATGCACTCCTGACAGCCTACCTCTAGCAGTTCTGTAATAGTACTGTAGTACTGCACTCGCTCAATGCAGGGAGCTAATGTGTTTGACCCCTCTTTCCCAAAGGAAGTGCTTCCCGGCTCTTGCAGATGAATGAATCAGCATGTTTATAAGAGCTCCTCATCAGTCACACCATTTTCTTCCTTCTTTTTAATCTCTGCTTTTTGTCTTCATGGTGTCCTGACACAGTGATACTAAACAGTCATTAGCTGAACTCAGTATATTGTCAGGGGGATTTACGTTGTAGTGATATCATGCTTTTGATTCTAAAAAAAAGAAATAGACATAACACGGTGAAATAAGAACGCACAGGTCCCTGCTGGTCTCAGATCACTGTTAAGTGGCCTTTTGGATTCATTCAGTATCAGTTGTTAACCTCTTCAGGCAGATATGACCTGTTTGTCACTTTTTATTCCTTTTGTTTCCTGTCTGCTTTGCACCAGGCACTGGAGGCAGCTGTTTTAATATTTCTCTCATACGGATCTTTAAAAAAATAAAATATAATCACAAAAGCGTAGTTTTATTCTTAGCATCTACTCACAAAGTGACAGTGAGAGTTCATGAAATGTTGACTCTTCAGGGTAACTGTGACACTCTCACTTCATTGCCCCCAGATCTCTCCCTCTCTCTATCTTTTCCCCACTCATCACTATGGTGATCCTTTCTGTTTGACTCATTTTCATACATATTAAATATTCGCAGCTCTTTCTTCTTCCCCTTCCCATAGCTGTACCGTAGCTGTTTTCTCTCTACAGGGAGTGGCTTTATGGTATAGTCATCTGCAGTTTTATTTATGTGTGGATATTTGTATAATATTTGTTTCCCATTGCATCTCTGTTTGTTTGATTCTGTGTGTTTTTGTGAAGGCTTGTGGGATCCCAGTATCCAATCATCCAGGCAGTCTGGGGATCATGGTCCTCCAAAGGTCTTTTTTTTTTAATGTTCAGTCCCACTGGTTGCATTAGTTGTTTCCAGATGCCCATTTTTTCTTTTATAAGACATTCACTTTAAAAAAAAAAACAAAAAAAAAAACAAGTATATAATTTAACCGTTGGTGTCAGTCTCAGTGTGAATCTGCTTGTTCCTGTACATACTTTTAACCTCTCATGGCATTTCCTAGCCTTTCATCCAGTGCATGCTGGGATCTAAGCTCCTCAATAAGGCTTGTTTGTTAGCCAGTATTAGCTGGTTACATGCTGTTTGTAACACATTTAATACAGACAATGTCCCAGTGTCCGAGCTCGCTTTCTCTCACACGTGGCACACAGGAGGAGGTAGTCTATGTCAGACACGTTCTCAATAAGGGAAATCAGTGTTACCTGGGTAGATTGTGCAGGAGGCAGGGCATATGACACTGACTTGTTCATTTGAGTTGTCTGGACTGTTACTATGTTCTCACATGACTGGGTATCACATAGACTTTGTTCTAGGAAGCTGGCAGGTTAAGGACTGTTTGATGTTTGACATTTGTGTTACACTTCACATGTATGTAGCTACTGATTAGTAAGAGAACACTTTAGCATAGAGTTGCCTAGAAATATTTGAAGTAATTCAGAAACAATGTGTCTGCTACATATTTTGACAACCAAAGAGAGCAGGATAACTGACAGGTTTATACTGTAGCCTAATCTGAATCTGATACTGAATCCTAACACTATGTTTCAGTCGTCAGAGCTTCATTCTGGAAACATTTAGACAAACAGCAGCATGTCTGATTTTGTGTCTGTGAGGCCTGAGGACCAAAATGCTCTTTTGTTGATAAAGAAAGTTCAAGCTTTTGACACAGGGTGAGTAAAATTTAAAATTTCTCACTTAACTATCAAACTCAAAGTCCTTTGAAAAATAAATTTAAGGTATTCTTATCTCAAATTCTTAGGAAAAGAGCTTTTGGCCATGATTTGCTATTGAGTCTCTGTCAGATATTGTATAGTCATCACATGGGTAACAAAAATACTGTGTATATTTTCATAGTGCTGCATATACTGGCTATTAAACCGCTTTAGTATTTTGTCCTTGTATGAAACTTTATATGAACAGAGCATGGAAAAAACGCAGACATTTTTGAATCGTGTAGCCAAGGTCAGCATCAAAATGGCCAGCTCATGTGTCTGAGATGAAAGGGGCACAGGTGTGTTTGTGCAAGTGGAATTCTGTCAGCATTGCATCTTCATCATTATTCTTCGTGTATTTGTGTATGTTTTTAGCAAAGGCATGCACATAAAAAAATGCATAGACACACATCCATCAGAGTGCCACATGGGTCAGACTGTGACCTGATTTTTTGGGGTTTTTTTTAATCCAAAGGTTTTGACTTCTTTGTCACCCTACCTGTCACTGGAGCAGTGAACGATGAGGGTCAGTGCTCAGGTTAAATGACCGAGCTCAAAATCCATTGTCCAAGCAGCTAGTCACCCTGTAGCTGTGGTTGTAGAGAGAAACTCACTCATATAGCTTGTTGAATTCACCCCTCTCGCACACAAGTATATTTTCATGTACACAGACTGAAAGATAAAAAACACCACTGGCTCAGCCAAGGATGCGTAGAGATAGATACGTGCATGATCATACACACTCACACAGAAACACACATTCAGGCCAGGTAAGTGAGCTTATCCCCCCGTGGCAGAGGCTGAGACGCTGTTCAGCGATCAGTGAAATAGAGTGTTCCTCAGCTCGGTCAGAGCTTTATTCTCTGGTCCCTCTCCCACTGAAACAGAAACAAGTCTACCTACAACGCCACGTAGATCCTCATCCTTATGGGTGAGAGAGTCCAGTTCACTCAGATAACTCTGTTTCAGCTTTTGGGGCTAATGGACTCAGTGTTGTTGTAATGACAATGTGATGCTTTTCTCACAACCGATGTTGTATCTATTTGCTGAACTTTAATTGCGTGTCCTTGTGTCCATCTGCACCAGTAGACATAAACTGAGTGCATACATTATTTGTGCCCACAAATCTGTAGATCTCAGCATTTGTGATTTCAGTTTTATTAGCCACCCTAGTTTTCTGGGTCTGACTGGTCTATCAGTTTAACTACTTTTATCAAGAATTTTATAGTATGTATTGCAGTAAAATCACACAGGCAATGCACAGGCATTTATGTCCCATCATCTGTACTTTGTGTTTAGTGCTAATTAGCATGCTAACATGCTACAGTAAGGTGGTGAATATGATGGATATGCTATATTGCTTGGTAGCATGGTTGTTGTGAGCACACCTATAGTGGCTTAATGCACAACTGTACATAATTCTGCTACACAGAGCTGTCAATGTGGATTTTAGTCATGTTAGGCAAAGTTAAACCATTGCACGCTTCTCTTTGAGTTAAGGAAATTATCCAGCATCTTATAAATTCCTTTTAGGAGGTATTAAGGAATGTCAAAAGAGATTTTTAATCAGGCCTTAAAGGTGGTCCTGTACAGGTGAGATTTTTTTTGGAGATGCCAGGCTTTCAGCTGTCAGAAATCCTAGTTTGAATCTGTGTGCATGCATGTTTCCAGTCTGTGCGCGTGTCCTTTTTGTATGTGTGCTGGTGTCAGTATGTGTATCAGTTTGGTCTGTAACAGAGGGCAGTGTCAGTTCTAATCTGGGACAAACCAGGGATGGAAAGGTCAACTCTGCAGTGAAACACAGAGATAGAGACACAGACACACAGACACACACATATGATATAGAGACAGACAAGCACACATAGAGACACATTGAAAAGCAAGCACACAAAAGAAGATATTTATGGGAAACATGACTCATGTGAAAAGGTCAAGATTCACACTGGGGATTTGCAGGTGCATACCACCTACCCGTACTACGTATGTGTGTGTATGTCGGTGCACACGAATATGTGTGTTAGCAGAGGGAAGAGTGGAAGCGATGAGAGTGTCTTTGCGCTTTTTGGGAGCCTTGTGATATTCCTCATGGGAGGCGAGAAGACAATGTAACAGTGAGGCAAAGAGCGAGAGGGAAGCAGAGAAGAGAGAGAATAGAAAAGGAATAGAGCCAGGAGAGTTGAGTGTGAATTTCCTTAAAGTGCTCCATTTGGTGAGTCATTATTTTCACTAAAGCCACAAAGAGCATTTTGTTCCCCAAAGGAATCTCTCCTACCCACTCCCTCCTGCCTGTTCTTCTCCCTTCCTATCATTTAGAATACCAGCTAGTGTCTATCATTTGTTTGTTTTTCAGATGACTTTTCCACAAATCAAGCTCTGTGAATGTCTATGATCTTTTTAGATTTACGTCAACCCTTTCAGTGCAATCCTTGTAAAGGAATAAGCATTCCATATTCAGCACATAGTCTGGTGCCCCTCTTAGCTTATATTCATTTTTCTTTGTGAGGGCTGCTGATCCAAGCCGATAGATTATGCCTGTGAATTCATAGAGCTGTATTGCTTACTCATGCATATCTGTCATGGCGGTGATTGTGTCCTCTCTGTGGGATCTGGCCGCAGCCATACAATCAGCTCAGTGTGATAAATAGGAACACAGAGAGAACAAACCTTGCTGTCACTACAAATAAACATCTGTGGGGGTGCCTCAAGGCCAGCAAAGGCTTTCTCTTACACATAAACAAGCTCAATAACACAGATGCAGAGACACACACAGACACACATTGACACACAATCCGCCTCCTTCCACCCATTCAGTTGTTCAGAAGGTTACTATCCTCTCTTGCGTATTATTTCTATCTGCAGAAACAAACGCCTTCGCTCCCCCTGGATATTAAGATAAGCAGATTGGTTTGTCTTCTAGAGAAGACAAAAGGGACAGCTCACTCCACATAGAGGTTTATAAAATGGCACCACCATGGTTGTAGAGAAGAGACTAAGCTTACAAGGGACTCCAAAGCCTACCTCTAATGCCAGAAAATGTCACTTCCCATATCAACAATAAAAACATGTAAATTCATACCCAGGTGATGTGGTCACGAATTTATATCTTGGTCTCCAGCTGACTCGCCATGTGACTGCTTCACTGCCTGAATATTTTTTTTTTATTGTTTCCTGGACTTCTTTGTCCATATTTCAGATCCCATCCCAGTTACCTGCATTTTTTTTTTTTATTTAAAAGCAAGACATCAGTTTCTCTTCACTTTGGTTGTTGGATGGCAAACATTTCATTTCTGGTTTAACTTGGTGTCAGCTGCGTTTTGCTCTTCTGCCTCCCTCTCTCTTTCTCTATTCATCTTTGAGAACAAGGACAAGTTCAGCAGACTGTGTGGCTCCACAAACGCTTGAAATGCTAATCAGAATTGATCTGGATGGGGATATTAAAAAACTGGGGTGATTGCTGTCACAGTGCTCAGTGTGGGGCTGATTCAGAGCATTATAAATATTAATGGGGAATGCCCATCAGAGATGGCATGTCACTGACAGTCCCATGATTACCTGCTGAGTGTTGTGCACAGCAACCTGAACAAGTGATTGGTTGACACACACATAGACACACAAAGCAATGGGTGAGTGAGAAGCCTAATTGAAAACATAAACATTGCTGTTGATGTGTGTGGCTCCAGGGTTGATTAGGCAGCGTGTTCTTACCTAGTTGATCTTTATTAGCGAGCTAATGGAAGATGTCCAGTCTCTCACTGGCACAGCTGGAGACACTAAAGCCATCTACAAACATGAATATACACCAACCCACCTCTAGTCCGAAAAGACGAGCCTAATTAATGGAGAAGCACTAGGAAATTTGTGATAGGCAGACCAGTCCTGGTTGCAATTAAAACAAAATTCTAAATACTTTTATTTGCTTTTCTTGGTGTAATAATTGAACACATGTTGATAACTGATCAGCATCTTTTTGGAAACATTTGTCATAGGATCATTTCTGTCATGGGGGGACATCTTAACTTATTAAATACTCCTTTTAATATAGATACTCAATAGATTACTTAATAGCAACCATTAAATTAATATTATCACTGGCAGCTGTAGTTACACATGGTACCTATAAAATGCAGAGTACTGCAGGATTGTTTGGTAGAAACTAAAACTTTTTTTGCTCCTCTCTGGCATTGTGTAGGCAGTATAAACTAGGTAAACGTACACACTCAAGAACTGAAAATGGGATTTTGAACATGGCATATATCTTGAAAACCTATTTTGTTTACATTTACAACTGTGTTTAAGGTACTTTAATCACTTCACATAAAATGTACTTTAGTTTTCTTATGTCATAAACACACACACACACACACACACACACTGCAGTTTGCCATGATAAACATGATAAAATAGAGAGGGAGTAATGTTTAGAGTCTCACACTGGCTTTCGATCATGCTATGTCAGTCAGCTTTTCTCACTTTTCCCAAATACACGCTATATAGACACACAATTGCCATTCCCAGCTGGGAGACACAGTTTCTCATCGACTCTAAACCGGAGCAAATAACGTCTTCTGAGATGACCCCTGGACACAAACAGGCTCCCTCCCTCTTCTGCCTTTTGAAGGCTGCCATTGGCTAAGCAAGTCACGTCTGTATTGATGCACATAGTTGGCAGTCTGCAGACAAGATCCACAGAACATCCAGGGCCATAGAGAAAATCAATGGTTCCCATCTCTGCCTGCTCCTAACTGATCTGAGGGCAGAGGATGGATCCTGTTTATGACTTCATTATTGGCTCTGTCCAAATTATTCATTGAGGTACACCATCATAATCCACTGCCTTTGCAGGTCAGTTCTTATTGTCCCTCTTTCACTTTACCATTAACTGAAAAAAGTCGCACTCTGGTAGCTCCTTTTGGACTACTTCTGTTATCAATAATGAACATCCTTTTCCTTATGTCCACATCCTAGCCAAGCTCAGGTGATGGAAGTTTCACCTTCTTAAAGCAAGACTGTAACATTTTGAATCTGTTGCAGGTGGAGGAAAAACACCTTCTGAGAACTGACATTTTGGTTTGATCCTTTGAATCAAGGCCATGACTTGAAGTGTACACAAATACTTTGACATGCTGAGCAGTGAGATAACTTTTATGTGACTATGCTGGTTGATATGATATGTTTCTAATCTGTCAGCACATGTATTCAGGTGCAGGGAGATGCATTCACTTTGGCAGCGAGTAATTCAATCAGTGATACTGAAAGTTGTAAACAAACCTCTGTAGATATTGTCTACAGTTTCTCACCTGACAATTCTGCAAGTGGCTGAGATGTCACCTGCCACAGTAGAGGATGTATGTGCCTGTCGGCTTCCCTGCGATCCCCTCAAGCTGTCAGCCCTGGCCCAGTCTAACGAGGAGAGGCAAGGCTAATTGAATCCTAAACACTTACTCCTTCTGCTTATCCTTGTCTTTCATTTCCACCACCCCTGTATCTCCCACCTTTGCTGCAGGGATCGGTTAACACTCAGTCTGCTAGGACAACACAACATTATGCTTTAGACTTTGTTATTAACTTTAATGTTTTTGTCTCCCTGTTTATTCGTCTCCTTTTTCCTCCCATCTGTACTTCTCTTCTTTCCTCCTCTGATCGTTTTTATCTCTAGTGGCTCCATCTCTTCCATAGCCCAGGGCTTAATTGCTGTTATCCTATTACTGTTTTAATGGTCCGTTAGCACTGAATTTGGTTGATGAAAATGTATGAGCATAACTGTTCTGGGTCCTCTCTCAAAGCTGAAACCA
>VUQI01063069.1:0-11854 GCA_015106735.1 Paratilapia polleni | reverse complement strand
AATATCATTAAAAACTCTCAAAAGTGCAGACTCTGTGCTGTGAAATGCTTTAAAACTGGACTGAAATACCTCAAAAATGCTGTGCGTGTTTAAGAAAGACTGCAGCTGAGAGGCCACTACTTTTTCCAAAATTTTAGAAACAAAAGGAAGCTTTGAGATAGGTCTAAATTTGGATAACAAATAGGCAGACAGAAGGAGTGATAGTGATAGAAGGGTCATAAAAGGGGGGTAAAATATGTGCTCTAAAAGTTAAACTCTTGTCAAAAAAGAAATTTAAAAAAGCTTTACAAGTCAACAGAAGCTTCTATACAGTTGGATTGGGGAGGGTTAAGAACAGTTTAAGTTTTTAACAGTTTTAACAGTTTTAAGAAGTTTGTCAATTACACTCGCAAAATATTTCTGGTTCTTAACAGTTTTCTGATATTTACGCCAGCTATCTTTTAAAATGTCATACGACACTTGTAGCTTGTCTTTTTCCATTTACGTTCTGCTTTTCTGCACTCTCTTCGAGCAGCACGAGTGATGTCATTCAGCCAGGGCTCAGACTTAGATTTAGGCTGTCTGACCTTCAGGGGAGCAACAGTGTCCAGAATGTCTTGACAAGTGGAGAGAAATTCAGCAGTCATCTCCTCAGCGTCAACACAAGCTGAAAGCTCTGAATCAACCTTAAAGGCATTATTAAAGGCAACAGAAAACTGAGCAGCAGTTGAGGGTTTGAATATACGAGAAGCAGTAGGAGGACCATGCGTGGCAATATGACAAGGAAATGAAGTTTCAAATAAAACAGGCATTTGATCAGAAAAAACAGCATCATAAATTTCAACGTTAAAAACAGTTAAACCATATGACAACACCAGATCGAGAGTGTGTCCATGTTCTTGCGTGGGAGCAGTGACAGACTGCAAAAGGTTAAAAGCGTCGAGTAGATTTAAAAAGTCCCTTGCCAGTGGCTTAGTCGCCAAGAGATAAATAGCCTACAAATAGACTGATCAATTTTCTAATATTTTTCTATTAACTGCAGTTCCATCAGTGTAATAGAGAGTTGGCAGCAATTAGCATAAATCATGAAAACATTTATTTTCTGCATAACCAACTAAATTCATGCAGATTTCTGTGACTGTATTAAGCATTTTACAAAGCTGTAACTTTAATGCACGGCTTCCTTCTGCAGTGTTAGTAAGAGATGGATCAACAGGTTGCATGTAAAAAATGTATTACTAGCCTATACAGCACTATAGAACATTGCCAGGAAAAGCTGCTATGATGACCTACCAATGTTAAACGAGAGCTACCTTTGTGATGCTGAAAACTGACTTTCTCAATATACCCTCTAACCCAGTAATCTTGCTCAATTGGCTTCCTCATAAATCTACCCCACACTGGTAAACAGAACAGCTCAGGAGTCATCAGAAAGTGCACTGGTACACAAGTTTCCAGTCTTTGTCAAACCCTTAGAAAATTTTCACTTACAAATACTCACCAGATAACTAGTCATGTGTTGGTCAGATTATTATTTTTTTCTTTGCAGCATAAAAGTTGTCTTAGATTTGCATAAAAAATAAGAGTGAATGAACATTTTTGTTCATATATATATTGACACTTTACTATGAGCCAAGCCTGAGTCCAGTCCAGGATTATTATGAAGGTATATCTGGGATCGAGGGGATTGTTGTTCCCATTTCCCTCAACATCCACCCCCAACTATGAGAGTGGAGGTGGAGGGAGCTTTTCCAGCACCTATTTGGTTGGCAGAGGGCTCTGTGACAGCTAGACGAATGCCTTACACCCTTTCCAAATCCTCCACCCCCACACGCACAACCCACTCCCACACATACTACCAACCCCCAGCTGGAACCCCATGTGGGCCCTGAGCCTAGCGTCAAGCTTAACTCCAACCTGCTGCGTTTACAACAACAACAAAAAGTTTTAATTAAACACTTGGCAAAGAAGGGAGGGAGTGAGTGAAGGAGGGAGGAGAAAGGAGGAGTTAAGAAGACAGACCTCCTCACTCTAGCGTTTCCAACAAGCGACACGCAAATGTGTAAATTAATGAGTCAAGGCAGCTCCACAGCTTCACATTCCTCAGTGACTGGCTGCCTCTTTCTTTAAAACTGCCACACAATAGAGAAACAGACAGCAGACTCACATGGGGTCACAATCAGGTTGACCACACGGAGAACAGGGCACAGAATGCTGACAGCATAAACTATAATTTTCTTTTGTATGTTTTTTCTTCTTACAGTCATAAAAAGAAAGAACATCTCATAGAAATTGCAAGCTCACATAATTTGAATTAATTAAAAAAAACTAATCAGCTGCTTGGAAAAATAAAAGTACTCCTCTACATTTATCACCCCTCAGGGGCTCCAGATTAGGTGTTAATAATTAGAACCTCACTATAGGGAGTGACTGGTTGAAACTATCTTTGATGAGTGACAGTGACATCAGCCACTGGTTTTGGACTCCACATTTTGAAGCCTCAAAATTAGTGTTATGGCTGCCGCCATGTTAGATTTTTGGAGCTAAAAGTTACCATATTTTGATGAGAAGGTGGAGTGCTAACCTTTCAGCTAATGCTAGCAAGCTTGGTTGCCAAACTATATCCATAAATTGTACACATGCATTAAAGATAGAGATACATATACAGTATCTGCTAATTAGGGCTAAGTAAAAGACTAATAAAAGACTTGAAATTCATTCACCAAAACTGAAGCACAAACTACTTAGATGGTCTCTACCTCACAGCAGGACATAATATTTATCAGACAATTCCATTAAATGTTAATATTTACTCATCATAAGATTCTATAGAAAATATTATTTTCAGTTTCCTTATGACTCAATCTGTCCTGTACAAGTCTACTTATTCTTAGACTTACAGATGGAGCAGCTTGTTTTAAGGGAAGAAAAATTGTTCATGAAATTGTTCATAAAATGTCATGAAAAATGCATCTATTTATTTGTGTTAATGAAGACTAATTGTTTTGTTGTGAAATATATATATTATAAATATAAATATATAGGAAATATATTTCATGTCAGAAGCACGTGTTTTTTGATGTGTCAAAACTGTAATGTGTACGACTGGAATTTGGGTCTCTGGCATTGATGATGATTTACTCCTCCATCACCCCCCAACCAAATGCAGACTTTGTCTTTCTTTTAATCAGGACATGAGAGCGGAGTGAGGAAAAGTCGTATTCAAGGACAAAATCCAAAGATTAGCAGAGAGCAAAGCCAGGGAATGCAAGTATCATGGAAACACTAGGAAAAATAATTCAGGAAGCACAGGCAAAGCAGCAAGGGAACACATAACAACATGGACAACACAACAAAGTACAAAGGAGGACTGAGACAATATACAAACAAGAGGTAATGAGGGGAGAGGAAACAGGTGGGGAACAAAACACAGCTGAACATAATCAAGGAGAACAGGGACAGGAAATAAAGCTACCCACAACATAAAGGAGAATTTACCCTTACAAAGTAAAAACAGGAAGTAACTAAAGAAAGCAAACACAGACAAGAAAACAGACTAAAAATGACACAAGGAGACAACTCATGAAGACAGAGATGAGGAAACCCTGAAAGACCAAGACAACCAGAGATGACACAGAAAGAGGAACAGAATGGAAAACACAAAAGGGAACAAACTAATTACAAGCCTAAAGTCATGAGTAACTAACAAGAGAAAACTTGAATAACAAAGCTAGAAAGTAAACCATAAGGAATCTACATAAAGTATCAGAAACAAAAACAAGACTAGTTACCAACAATCCTAAGAATATAAAACTAAATACTAAATTGCAAGAGAAAACTCAAACATAACCCCTTTCAATAAAACCAAAAAAATTATAAGCTCCCAAAACTCAAAACTCTGGGTCCAAGACCCAGGGACCATGACACTGGTCACTGGTGACCTGCTGGATATTAAGATGTTAACCTCTTAACATCCACCAGGTAACAATCTAGGTTTAGGGTTGGGTTTTGTTTTTTTAGCCACATGCAAAATAGTCACATTTGAGAAACTATAAGATGTTACATTCTAATACAGTTGTTTTTGGTAAAAGCTTTTCTATTTGGTTAATCCAGTAGGTGAAAATTCTATTAAATAGGGATGGACATTAACCAGATCACCTAGCCCTTAACCCTCGAGGTACCTCTTCAGCATCACCTGGACGTGCGTGTTAGACTTTACAGCAAAAAGAAAGTTTGTGTTCAAGAATTGTTTTCTACTGTCTTTTTATCGATTGAATTGAAACTAAATGAACAAAAATTTAAAAAAGAATGAGGAAAGGAAAAAAAAATCACATCTCAATTGTACAACCTCACACTTCAGGGCCCTCCACTTAACCTACTGAGCTAACTGATTTCATGTCTGAGTAGCGGCACTCCTGAATTTATGATGCTGACATCACCAACAGAGACGGGATAACTGTAAGAGTCCAGTAATACCAGTCTATGTATGTGAAGAACACCTTGTGTGGACATTTGTTCATAACCATGTTCTAGCCATATTAGTTGTCGCTATTTAAAAAAAAAAACAGACAAATGCATTTAATTTCTTCTTTGCAGTAACCTAAGCTATATTTCTCACTTTTAAGAGACAGTCTGACATGACCTCTATTCTATGTGGCGACAACATCAACATCTGTCCATCTCTGGTTCCATTTTTGTCATCGTACTGTGACCAGTTTTGACCAGGGCGATGATGTTGGGGTTTTAACCATGTTTGCCGAGTTCCTTACTAAAAACAATGAGTGGAACTAAACTGCACACTGTATTTGTATGTCACCTATTTCTACTCTGTAAATGATAATGTATTAAAGATATTTTTAAGAGTCTGAGCTAAATGTGGTATTTGTGCTCATGAGACAACTAGGTCTATTCCTGTAAGAGCAGTTGGACAGATAAATCCAATTTCTTCCAGGGCAGAGACAAACCATGACAGGGGGGTCGTCATGTCTTTACAGATTACAACAAGACAATCTGTCCATGCGTGTCATTATTTGCAGCTTACCCCCAGTACCATACGGAGCAGTGATCTGCTGGAAGCTGCATTAAATGTGGGTAAACAATCATGCTTGCAATACACAATGCAATCACAAACAATTCTAAACTTCACACCTGGAAAATTACAGCTGCTAACAGGATGCTAACACTCCCACCTCCTTTACATCTGCACTGTATGGTAATACAGAGCAACTCTCAGCGAGTGCAACAGGAAGACGGAGTTCACAAACTGACAGCACCATAAACATCTACAGCTGTGGTGATAACCTGAACGGTTGGCATTTAATGGAGGATTCTTCCATTTGTCAGAAATGCACACCAACCTGTCAGTAAGACATTAATATCGAGACTCACCAGTAAATATAACCTAATCCTAGTTTGACGAAGTATGCAGTTGCATGCAGTACAATTACTGCATGCAACAGAAATGATGTCTAATTCTTTTACACAATTCAGTATCACTGCTTATCACATGGTTTCTAATAAGTCAGTTAACATTAGGTAGAAGAAAGCCAGTTTTAAAATTAGATAATTACTTAATGAAGCTCCTCTGGGGAAATATGACTGATGTCGTGGGAAATCTATGGTCATCATCTGAACGGCATTGGATTCATGGTGGAACCTACATTTGATTTTGGGGACCCTTCAAGTTAACCTTAGCTTGCCTACTAACATTTGCGTAATGCTACCTACATAACAAAACCTTCCAACCTGCTCTTTTAGGGTAGAAAGCTAGAAATAAGTAAGTAGGTGGGCAATTTGAGCAAAAGCATTCCTTAAGTTGGTAATCCAAAGGTTTTCTGTGTTTGGTGTTTCTATATGATCCCTGACAAAAATTAGGATAACAAACAACTTGACTAAATTAATATATAGAGCACTAAATTTGTCCAATCCATAAGTAGCAGCACAGCACAATTAATGCACACACACACACACACACACACACACACACACACACACAGAGGCAGACTCTCTCTAAACCCTCAGAACAAATCCTACCAGCTTTTTCTGTGTGTAAAAATAGTTACTGCTATAACCAATGCCCTACAATGAAAGCAGTATAAAAAAAATGAGTAAAGTTAATATTTACTAAAACACAATGCTAAGTCTTTACAAATTGTCTGACCCTAAAGTTTACATGTTAATAAAAACATCTCTTCACAGGAAAAATAAAAGTGCTCATTAGATTGGAGATTTTCATGTTAGGCTGCTCATTCAATGCAATTCCAACAAAAGTACACAAGAATATTATAAAGAACAGTTCAACACCATCACATCAAATGATTTAGCACCAACACATCAATGTGAAAGGTTAATGCACACACATAGTGGCAGGCTCACTAAATGCCCCGAAGCCAGTCAGAAAATAGGGAAATGAGGGGTAAATCTCTGACAGATTTAAAAGTAGTAACAACCTCTTTTGACTGAAATATGTCAGTAATCATCAACCCTTACATTAGCTTAGCCAAGGGAGAGAGAGAAAGAGAAAGAGAGAGCTCACAACATATCTCATCAGCACAAACGCTGCTACAACAGGTAAACTGGAACTACAGAGAAATTTAGACTTTATAGCAGATGAACATAAACAACATGTTTACTCATCTACATTGAGTTAGTTGAATATTTGATACAACCAGCTGGGCCATGTGTGTGTATTGTGTAGTTTGCTGCCTTCCTCTGAGTTCCTCATAGTTCATCATAGTTCAGCACATTCCAAGTTGTACAGTGGTGTGCATCACTCATCATATTAAGAAAAGAGGGTGGGTAGTGGGAGACTTTCAAGGCAGGCTGTAGGCTGCCCAATCTGAAGTTAGAAATGGTACTGTTATCTGTGCTACTTCATTTCATTGGCTGAACAATAGCTAACATGCATGTCTTTTGACTGTGGGAGGAAGCCAGAGGAAGCCAGAGGAAGCCAGAGTACTTAGAGAGAATCAACTTAGGGCCCCAGCTGGCCACTTCAAACCAGGAACCCTCTTGCTGTGAGGCAACAGAGCTAACCAGCTCATAATTATGGGTATGTTGTTTTTGTAATTTACAAAATGTGATACTTGAAAGTAAGGAACATCTAGGGCAATACCTCATCCTCAAATAACCTTCCATTGGGATTAATGCAGATTTGTTTCCACTGTTCAAAGCTGGTAAAGGGGAAACACTGTTGGTGGTATTTTACAAGCAGTGTGAAGAGCAGCAGCTGTCTGCTAATGGACAGTTAATGCTAATTCTGCTATTGAATGGTAATAGAGCTTTACGACATCCAATCATTGACCACTGAGTTGCATCTATTAACAAGAAGGATCATGCTTAAGTCAAAGAATAAAACTAGTTTGTTTATGAAGTGATATAAAATGCACAATTGAATGACCTAAATTGAACAGCTGTTAGCATTTTTTATGCAATAAGAAGAGGTTGGAACAGTGCTTTTTGGAGAGAATGAGGAAAGCTATGTTGGACTCCCCTTTTCTGTTTTCATTGGAAAAATCATGGCCATGTAATCCATGAATATTACTGTTTATAATTTATGAGTCTCCCTATAAAGTTCCACATGCACTCTCTCTCCCCCACACACCCACACTCACATTCCCCTCTTCATCTTAACATCCCTTCCTTTCTGACCCTCCACAACAATGGCATCTCAAAAGAACTCCAATAGCCTTAACTTCACCCTCTCCCTCCCCTGTTTTTGTTAAAACTCTCCCAACAAAGCATACTGTTTGAGTTCAAATGGAGAGGCATTCAAACTCCATTTATGAACCAACCCACCATTACTCACATCCATGTTAACATGGCTGCAGAAGCACAGCTTCGTATTGAGCAAATGTGTTTCTTTTGATGCATCTGAAAAATTTCCAGACTGAATATCCAACCCCTCAAAAGCTGAAAACCTGAGGTGGAAAACTGAAACACTGATTCAGAACACTTAATTCATAGTCACTGACTGTGCCACTGTGTTCAGTACCAATTTAAACTGTCCTCAGTTCAGTAGCTCAACTCAGTCTGTTGGTAGTCATATTGATCAATACGATGTAAACAGGGTTAATAGCTCAGCAGCAGTGCTATTTAGTGACATTGTGAGACCATAATTGTTTATGTGGTAGCTGAGCTGAAAACAGTGAGGAGCTCCACAGCTAAAAACTACTGATTCAGGGAGTGACAATACTGATTCAACACTGCCCTGCATCATATTCGCTGTATGAAATCTAACACTTGTTCTTTACTAATTTTGGGTTGCTGATTTCAAAAATAATATCCATTTTGCTTTATCATGTCACGTTTATTCACAAGTTGCAATTGTAAACATGATCCAGATTGTAGTGGCATTCCTTCTAAGTCTCTAAACAAGCCACCAATGAGCTGCTGGCCTAGTAACTTAAGACAGTGGATGTAATTCAACCTTCAAAAGTTTATTTTGGAATTATCAAAATTACATAGTCACACGGTAGAAAAACTATATGCTCCCATGCCTAATGCAGCTCTCAGTCCGACTCCACTGCACATGATGTCACTCACTATATTAAAGGGAGCATTAACATTAACAAATAGTCAAAAACACATACACTAATCCTTATGCATCATGCAAAAAACAAAAACAGTGGATGTTTTTGGGGGATCTCTTTAAATGTGCTGTGGTGGCTGTTCGACTCAGTGATGTCTTAAATCATGTGAATTAATCTTTAAGCCCTGGACTTTAACAGCCCATATGTTTGAGATTTCTGCTCATGTTCAAAACTTCAAAAATACTTAAAAAATATCAGATCTGTTTTCAGTGATTTTCAAGGATATTGTTCATCCTAACTATATTACTAAAGCTAAGTGAAAACAAGATGATCAACCAGCAGTTAGTAAGCTAGAAGCAACACTTCTAAATTCAGTAAAACATCTTACTTGGTTTTCATACTTCCTGAGGAAAACAAATGTCCTGATATCAGATCCCCTTCCTTCTGGCTCCACAGTTATCAACCCATCTGTGTGTGCACACACTGGAGGAGAGGCCAAGCAGCTGCTAACTAATATTTACCCATAAATATAAAAGAATATATGTTTACCATTAAAAAAAATGATGAATAAATAAAAATCAGTAGTTGTATTTGATCATAACAAATAGTTTGGGAGTAAAAAAGGACTCATTGCTGAAGAAAAAGGTCATAGCGTTTTGTTTTTCTGTTCCTCTGCTTCTGTCATATTTTGTCGTAGTATTATTTAAAATACTAAAATCCTTATCAGTGCTGAAGATTAAGTAGAATAGTGACACATGGAACAGGCAAAAAAAACAAAAAACACCTCCAAACATGCAAATTTAAAATTAATATGAAACACAACTAAATGAAATAAATGTAAAAACTGCACATAGCACAAAGAATAGTGAAACTAATCTACAATCCACTAAAGTCTCATTAACTAAATGAGTAACATAGCTTTGTAGAATTCCATAACAGTTTTATAAATTAGATTATTAGAAATTAAAAAAATCCTAACTGAAACTAATATCTTATATCCTATTTGCAGACCTCTGGTGGTGGATCTTGAACATCGACTGTCTGAAGAGATTGAATGTGCTCACCAGATTTTGTTGATTTCGTATTTAAGTATGATCATACTTGTGTTCAAGTAGAAACTTAAATGCACTAATTGATGCACCACAAAAAATGGTCCCACGGTCAAAGAAGCCTGAGGATTCAGAAAACAGGACCTCTGTGGACCAAAAAGTCAAATGCAAATTCAGTGGAGGAAAGGTGGCAGTAGGGGAAAGGGCAGAGCTTTACCAACATCCTGAAAGGAGATCTCCTCTGAGGACCATGGATATCTGTTGAAAATCCTATGAAATTAGGAAATTGGTTGCCTACATTTCTGTGAATGAATGAATGAGTGGAATGAATTTATTTGGTTTATGTCACATCAGGCACCTCACCTGTTTTCCTTCCTGGGCAGTTCACAGCTGCCTCTACTACTACTCAGGGGAATTAGTAGGCGTCTCAGTAAGAAGATTCTGGTCTGTTCAAGCATCTTAAAGAACAGCGACACTGGATACATGACCAAATCCCTGTGGTTTCTCATTCAAGGAGAAAATGTGGTTGCCTGACTGTGGCTCGCCAAAAAAAATCTCTGTTGTGATTTCACTAATTGCTCTGGCTGTCTCTAATACCTGATTAGCAGAATAAAGTGATTTACACACCAACTGGGACTTCTCTACCTGTCTGTGCAAGGTCTTTGTTGTCTTCAGGCTCTGATTAACATGTCACCCATACTAGACTGGAATGCTCAACATTCTGTACAATGTAATATATTTTCAACAATGCAGGAGGGTGTAGCTTGATGTCTGAGGTTTACAGAATGTCTGTACTTAATAAAAACAGCTGTCCTCTCCTCTAATGATATTTTCCCTGTATGGTCTAAAGGCCTCAGTCTGTCATCCTGTCTTCTGGACTCCTGCCTTCGGTAATCTTGATGAGCAGCTAATAAGTCTAAAAGAAAGCGGTGACCCAACCCAGCCTCCAAAACTTCCTCTGTTAACCCTTCCTTTCACCACTCATGGCCTGAAGTATGCCCACTCAAAAGCTCAAGTAATGAAAGGGATTTGAACAAAGCTGGGAGAGATCAAAGCAAACTTTCTCCAGTAATATTTGGAAGCTAAATAATATAGTAAAACATTGCATTCCATTTAGAGTTTAAGACTGTGTCTGTGTCAGCTTAGCTCTGACATTACTACCAGGAATTCACAGTAGGGGAGTAACACAATTTTACTGTATTATAGGGCTCTCCTGTTTGTAGCAACTGTTATGTAGCAGTCATAAAAGGAGGCTTTATGTTTAACCTCCTAACATCCACGAATAAGCAATGCTGTTATGAAATGATTCATTTTGTGATGGTTATGTCAGCTGTAGAGTGGGGAAATGTGATTTTGGATCAGAGATGGATTGTTTTTGTACACTAGGACACTATTTGCGCAAAAAGCTATCCAGACAGATCTACAGTATTTATAATGATAATACTGTGTGTGTGTTTTTCCTGTCAGCAATACTGACCACAACAGTATGGTAAAGTAAATGCATAGTATGTAAAAAAAACCAACCAAACAAAAAAAAAAAACAGACTATTGTTGTAGAACAGTGTAGAGGTGAACTACTAAGATTAATTACTTTTTTCATTGAAAAGTTATCTTTAACATCCATGTTTATATGTTACAACATGGATGTTAAGGAGGTCAGGTCTTCTGCCAACATGGCAGAAGGAGGACAAGAAGACATTCTGTCTCCCCCTGAAACAACACAAGTATCCCCTCCTGCACAGACATCCCCTTCAGGGTCTCCAAAGGCTTCCACTTCCAGAGAGAGTTCAAAGAGGAGAGAAAGAAGACATGCCAGGTACCCCCGTGTGAGATTCTCAAATAAAATGATAAATCCCATCTGTGAATACTGCCCAGAAAAATAAATAGAAGAAGCAAAAAGCTAAAAGCACTTATACTACAATCCGAAGAACTGTGTGCACTTTTTGTGATTTTTTTTTTTTTTGAGCTGTTGTTTCAATATTATGGTTTGCAGTGCTGTTTAGCTATATACAGTGGTGTGAAAAAATGTTTGCCCCCTTCCTGATTTCTTATTTTTTTGCATGTTTGTCACACTTAAATGTTTCAGATCATCAAACAAATTTAAATATTAGACAAAGGTTTTTATTACTAAAGGAAACAAAAAATCCAAACCTACCTGGCCCTGTGAAAAAGTGATTGCTCAGGAAGGGGACAAACACTTTTTCACACCACTGTAGACTAAAATCCTGTATCATAGTGCCTAGAAATATTATACAGTTAATATATATACACACACATACATAGTAAATGGACTGG
>VUQI01063068.1:0-10031 GCA_015106735.1 Paratilapia polleni | reverse complement strand
GGGGGGGGGTGTAAAATGTAAGTAGAACATGATGTGCAAAGTGCTTGTACTGAATCCAGTGTGCAAAGTTATTATAGTCTGAGTGAGTATGTGTGTTATTGTAACGCGTTAATTGAGCAGTGAGCGGGGCGAGGGGGCGGTGTTAAGTAGTCCAACAGCCTGGGGAAAGAAACTGCTCTTGTGCCGTGAGGTATTGGTTCTGATGGACCGCAGCCTCCTGCCAGAGGGGAGCGTCACAAACAGTCTATGTCCGGGGTGGGAGGGGTCATCAGCAATCTTCCTTGCCCGTCTCAGTGTCCTGGAGGTGTACAGGGCTTGGAGGGAAGGCAGATTGCAGCCAATCACCTTCTCAGCAGAACGGATGACACGCTGCAGTCTGCCTTTGTCGTTGGCAGTGGCAGCAGTGTACCAGATGGTGATGGAGGAGGTGAGGATGGATTCAGTGATGGAGGAGTAAAACTGCACCATCATTGACTTTGGCAGGTTGAATTTCTTCAGCTGCCGCAGGAAGTACATCCTCTGCTGTGCCTTCTAACCTTTAATTTGGTTGTATGCAGAAGTAAAGTAAAACTCCACAGAGGGAAGAATAAACAGCAAAATCCAAACTTCCTCAGAGACGGGGAACACACAAGGAGAGGCCGTCATATGATCTGAAAAAGAACAAAGGAAACAGGCTATAAATACACACAAGGGAATTAGGGGAATTGGACATAGCTAGGGAAGAAGGCACAGCTGAAACTAATCAATACAGTGATACAAAGGAAGCAAAACTACATATATGACACAGGAGACAAATGACTACAAACATAAAACAGGAAGTGAAAAACAACTGAAACAGGGGGAGACAGAGACAAGAACTGTGAACACTGAACGACCATCCAGAGGGAACAATGAGGGAACAACTTAAAGTCTATAATCAGGACTACATTAACTTTGTACTTTTCATGTGGCTCTATAAAGGGTCCCTGCAAAATCTCACATTGTGACACAGAAGATGAATGCTGATGACAATAAAACAGACATTTGAAAGCACTGTAATTTTATATGATTAAGTATGATTTGCAACATGCTATACAACATGCACACTGGTAATATGCCTCATTTTTGTGTAGCCCTTGACAGTGTATAGATAACCTTTTAGGGTTTTCACAGAAACACCACAGACACACAAGTGTAATTTTTGAACATCCTTAACATGCTTATGGTGCAAACTCACCTTTTCACAATACCCCTTGACACCAACAGTCATATAATGAATCTGCTGAGAGAAAGAAAAACAAGTCTATGTGAGTACAGGGGATACTTGAATAGATAAACCTGCCTAAATCCCAAGAAGCATGTGTACTGAAGGCTAACTATCGTGTGCAGGTAGCTTAAAAGATAAAACCGCTAACATTATGTCAATCATTAGCTTAGCTAGCCAGCCCACTTTCCTCTCAACACCATGAGAGGGAAGAGTTGGTTTAATAGCTTAATAGTTAGCTGACACTTCTGTTAACTATATGCAATATGACTGGTCATAGAGATTTAGTGCCAAGCTAGAGTAAAGACAGTGTAGTATATTAGCAAGCTAATGCTACTGAGCTTGAGCTTGGTATACTTGCCTTGTAGATGGAGCGTGTACCACTGTGCCCACTGCTCTGATTGTGAATGGTCCTTTTTTTCCTCCCTTGAAATTAGCTGTTGTTGTTTTTATAACAACAATTTTAGAACACCCCCACTTATCCTAAAGCAAACACTGGTTGGTCTTATAAGGTCCATTTGTTCTCCTTGACCTGGTTCAAACTATTAATGGCCCATTTTCCTCCCCCAAATTTTTCCCTTGTTGCTGGCTATTTGATAAAAGTCTTCATCTTCTCTTCCAAAATGTTGAAAATTCCAAATTGTCCCCTTGTAAGTATCTCAGATTCTGCTCCAAAGTCTGTTTCCTTCCCGCATCCTTTCAGATTTGAAAGTTAACTGCTGTTGATGTTGCACCGCAGAGTGCCCGCCCTACACCCCTTGTTTCTGTTCGAAACTAAAATACAAAATCTGATTGGTTGCAGAATGGCTCCTGCTTTAACCCTTTCACTTCTTACTGATATTTTTATATTAAAAATACTAAATAATTACAAAAATGTTTAGATATTTTTAGTGTTACAATCTTTATTTAAAAAGTAGTTATCTATAAAATGATATTAAATGATACTAAATGAATTTTTAATGATATAAAACAGACATTAACATTTATTGTTCACACTCATTAAATTTGTCAATACTTTAAGAATAATATAAAATGTGCATTTCTATTATTCTAGCGTTTGACAATTTAGTAATACTTGCAGAAGTTATATACTTACATAAGATCTGCATATATATATATACGTATATGTGTGTGTGTGTGTGTGTGTGTGTGTGTGTGTGTGTGTTTCTCACAAAGAATTGCGACCATTTTTGTGGTGAAAACTTCCATAATTACACATATCTGTTAATTAACAAACAAATCTGTAAAATTACAATAACTCTGCTTCTTTTACTGTTTTCACTCAATCAAAGTTTTAGATATGTATTTGCAGCATTAAACTAGAATTTAACAGTTTTATCTATTAAATAAACATTGCATATTTGTGAAATTATGTTAAAATTTCAGTCTTTTTATGCAGAAAAAAACCCTCACTTAAAAAAATGAATGTTTATTCACAGTTACAGGTTTTTCATGTTATTTTACATTAGACATGTCAATTCACAGTCTATTTTCTGTAATTTTATTGAAATTAAATGTATTTTAAAATAACAGTAAATTTCTGTAAAATTTATAGGAACAATTCTGTTAAATTACAGATTTTCTTTTACAGTGTAGGCCATGTGTTCTGCGCAGCAGCTGTTATTTGTGTAGCTGAGCGTTGTGGAGATTTTGTTCCCCCAAAAGGCCTGTAAGGAAGGATCAGTGGTCCATGTAATGGACTGTGTAACACTTATCAGATCAGTTTTCCATCAAAAATGAAAAGCAGTTTCCTTAAATTCTATTTTTAGTTAGATAAATTGAAAATTAAGCTTTTGGTTTTATCTTTCTAATTTTCTTTTTGTCAATTCTAAATTAAAAAACTGAAAAACATGAAGTTGTTTTATTAGTGCCTTTGACTGCCTCGAATATGCAGGGTCTAAGCTTACATCTGACTGGTTGGCCTGGGGCGTTTGTCCCACTCATCGTCATGCTGACGTTCAGGATTACATCCGGTCATGAATGCACAGATCTAGCTGTTGCAGGTGAGTCTTGTTTTGTTGCCCCTAAAAGCACATTTTCCAGGAGCTTCAGATCATGAGAAAGACTGCGTTTATGTAAATATATGTCATACATTTCGAGAGACATAGAATTATTTTTTCCAGGACAAAAAAGCAAAAAGTTAAGCCTCTGTAATTAATGTTAGCTTCCATGGCTAACATTAGCTATGGTTAGCAGCATATCTGTGCTTCATAAACACTTTGAGATACAGCTGCCACACTGATTGAAATCAAATAAGTATGATTACCATTAACTGACAGGCCACGCCCTGCCCCAGATAAATTAGACAATGAGTCGGGAGGAATTCATGCTTTACATGTGTTTGTGTTTCTGTGTAGATGTATTTATGTCCTGTAGATTAGTGATGTTTGGTATGAGCTGTTGAATTCAGATCCCCCTTTTCCTTGATATGTGTCCTATTGAGGTTTTGCTGACACGTGACCACTAACCATGTGACGTAACTTGTCCGCCATTTTAGAAGTGTGACAATCATAGTGACAGTGTGGGATCAAGTGAATAAGGTCCCAGTTACACAGGCCTAGAGACCGGTCTGTGACTGTCTGGCCACCACCAGTCATGAGAGAAAAATAAGTATTCCCAGACTGATTGTCAGTGGTTGCTGCAGGTTGATGGCAGTCCCTGGGAAAATGATTGCTAAAGCCCCAGTCACACAGGCCTACAGACCACTCAGTGACCCCCTCACAACCACCTGTCTCTAGGGAAAAATCTATATTCCCAAACTGGTTGGTAAAAACCTCCTTGTGATTGCTTTGGTCGCTAGCAGATTGTTGTGGCTGTAGTTTGAATGAAAGTGACGGACTTGTCTATAAACAGTCCAGCTGCTCTCCAGGCTGCAGTAAAACTGTGAAAAGTGCGACACAAGGCAAAAATAGAGACAGTTTGCCTTTAAAGGAAAAGTTGCACCTCTTGAAACATGTTGGCTGCAGCACTGAGGCACAACTTTTACTTTGAAGGCAAACCTTTTCCATTTCCTGTTTGCATCGCACTTTTTCAAGTTTTACTACCACTGAGCTACTAGTTAGCGATTATTTGCTGACAAACATAAAAAGCTGCAGGCAACTGTGGGAATCTGCTAGTGTAACAGGTGTATTGAAGAGATAATTTATATTTCACCGAAAATCCATCCTCTGATGTTATTTGGTTTTTTCGTTATTTTTCATGCACTTGTATATATTTATTTTCTGTATTTATATTTCTGGGAGCTTTTATTTTCTTTTTGTGACCTTTGCCTTCCCACTGGTGTCACTTCCTGTAGTTTTGCGCTGTTCTCCTTAGTCAGCTCACCTAGAGGCCTTTCTAGGGAGAGGCGAGTCCATGCTAGTGCTCATGGTTACAGAATGGTTAAATGCTTATAGTCTTATAGTGTTTTTAGATGTTTTTAGGGTGAGCTGATGTTTCCCTGTCGAGTACGGCACATTATTGTAACATACTAGTTTGCCGATTTTAAGCTAGGCTGCAGGAGCATGCAGGTGTTTCTCATGCGGTCCGCTGTTTTTCCCTCTCTCCTCTCATAGGTGTGCGTTTAGAAGTCCGGTCACATGAAGTTGCTGTACTGAGTTTATTTTTATTTAAACAGTTTGGGAGAATAAACCCGCCTCAGCTGCCAAAGCAACGGTCGACTCCTCCCATCATTCACACAACATGAAGCAGAGATTGCAGCAGCATAAAGTGTCAGGCCACACTGGCTACACTAGCAACCAAAGCAATCACTAGCAGGTTTTTGGTGCAGCACCTTCTTTGCAACCGATTTCACCCAGCAAGAGCCAGCAACCTTCATACATTGTCCTTTATACTTAACTTTACACAATACAAAGACTAAACTAAACAGAGGACATAAAAACTTCCAGACATTTAATACAACAGTATTGATCATATATCAGTTTAAAAACAAATAAATACATGTTCATTAAAAAGGCTTACACCTAAACTACTTTCTTGGCAATACCTCACCTGTGAAATTGATTTATTTACTACTATAAGTTTCACATCTTGGGTTGACAGATCGGGTGGTCCTTGCCCTCCATCTGCTTTTGTCTTTTTTGTTTGATCTGGGGTCAAATACACTGCTCAAAAAAAATAAATGAAAGGAACACTTTTTAATCAGACTATAACATCAAGTCAGTTAAACCTCTGGGATACTGATCTGGTCAGTTAAGTAGCAGAGGGGATTGTTAATCAGGTTCAGCTGCTTTGGTGTTCATGAAATTAACAACAGGTGCACTAGAGGGGCAACAATGAGACGACCCCCAAAACAGGAATGGTTTTACAGGTGGAGGCCACTGACATTTTTCCCCTCCTCATCTTTTCTGACTGATTTCTCACTAGCTTTGCATTTGGCTAGGGTCAGTGTCACTACTGGTAGTGTGAGGCGATACCTGGACCCTACAGAGGCTGCACAGGTAGTCCAACTCCTCCAGGATGGCACATCAATAAGGTTTGCTGTGTCTCCCAGCACAGTCTCAAAACCATTGAGGAGATTCCAGGAGACAGGCAGTTACTCTAGGAGAGCTGGACAGGGCTGTAGAAGGTCCTTCACCCATCAGCAGGACCGGTATCTGCTCCTTTGTGCAAGGAGGAACAGGAGGAGCACTGGCCTACAAAATGACCTCCAGCAGGCCACTGGTGTGAATGTCTCTGACCAAACAATCAGAAACAGACTTCATGAGGGTGGCCTGAGGGCCTGACGTCCTCTAGCGGGCCCTGTGCTCACTGCCCGGCACCGTGGAGCTCGATTGGCATTTGCCATAGAATACCAGAATTGTCAGGTCCACCCTGTGCTTTTCACAGATGAGAGCAGGTTCACCCTGAGCACTTGTCACAGATGTGAAAGGGTCTGGAGAAGCTGTGGAGAATGTTATGCTGCCTGTAACATCGTTCAGCATGACCAGTATGGTGGTGGGTCAGTGATGGTCTGGGGAGGCATATCCATGGATGGACGCCCAGACCTCTACAGGCTAGGCAACTGCACCCTGACTGCCATTAGGTATCAGGATGAAATCCTTGGACCCACTGTCAGACCCCATGCTGGTGCAGTGGGTCCTGGGTTCCTCCTGGTGCACAACAATGTCCGGCCTCATGAGGTGAGAGTATGCAGGCAGTTCCTGGGGGATGAAGGAATTGATACCACTGACTGGCCCCACGCTCACCTGACCTAAATCCAATAGAACACCTCTGGGACGTGATGTTTCGGTCCATCCGACGCCACCAGGTTGCATGCCCTAGTCCAGATCTGGGAGGAGATCCCCCAGGACACCGTCCGTCGTCTCATTAGGAGCATGCCCTGACGTTGTCATACGTGGGGGGCCATACAAACTACTGAGTACCATTTTGAGCTGCTGCAATGAAATTTCAACAAAATGGACTAGCCTGCCGCATCATTTTTTCACTTTGATTTTCAGGGTGTCTTTGAATTCAGCCCTCTGTAGGCTGATAATTTCCATTTCCATCAAATGATGTGGCCTCCTTTCATTCCTAACACATTACCCAGTCCATATCGGTATAGATGTCCAGCATGATTTTTTTCCCATTGAGATCTGATGTGTTTTCAAAGGGTTCCTTTAATTTTTTTTGAGCAGTGTATTTTGCTCAAAGGCTTATTTAATGTTGTTTGTGACAAATAAGCAAAGTGAGGGCATAGTGGGATGCAGCAGTCCAAAAGACGAGATAGATTACGTGTGAGATCTTTGCAGAATTGTTTAATAGGTGTGCAGTCCTTTGTGGCATGCAAGTAGGTATCAGGGGTGTTCTGTGTGCAGTGTGAGCAGATCTGAGAATGTGTAAAACCCATTTTAAACATACTTTCACCAGTGTAGTGTACTTTGTGTATTATTTTGTATTGTGTCAGTTGTATGTTTGTGTTAGTTATTGTGAATATGTTTTTGCAAATTTTGGTCCAGAAGTTGGCATCGGGGTAAGCTGAAAATCTTGTTCCCATTTTCTGTGATGGGATGCAGATTATGTTATTGAATGAGGAAATACTTCTATATATTTTTGATAATATTTTCTTTTTTGTGTTCATATTTAAAAGTTCAGATGTTAGTGGAGAGAAATCCAAATTGTATGTTTTGGTACTAATTTTAGATGGGATAGATTCTACTGATATTGTAGAAAATGTTTCTCCCCAGTGCCATACTTCTGGACCAGTAATAGAGAATTATTGAGGAAAATGTGTTTGAGATGTGTGATACCTTTATCAAGTCGTAAATAGAAATAGAATGTTTTGTTATTCATTAGGAAATCTGGATTGTTCCAGATGGGGGAATATTCATTAGGAGACATTGTTGTGTTATTGATCAGGTAAAAGTCCAGGCTGTCAGAGTTGTAGCTATGGTCAGGTTTTTGAAGCATGGGTGACGTATAATGGAATGAGTTATGAAGAGTAAGTCTTTGATATTGATTTCTTTGCATAATGTTTGTTCCATGTCTATCCAGAGCTCATCAGACTGATTAGGGTAGATACATACAGCTGATGGGAGACTAAATAATATAGAAAGTTTGGAGCTTCCAAGCCTCCGGCTTTGGGTTTTCTGTAAAGTGCTTAATTTGATACAAGGTGTTTTCTTTTCCCAGTAAAACTTTGAAATAATAGAGTCTAAAGATCTGAACCAGGAAAGTGGAGGCTTGATGGGGATCATGGAAAAGAGATTGTCCTCTATAATTTTGAGGAGGGGATTGAAATTAAGATCAGCTAACTCTGACAGCAATTTGAAGCGGCATCTCCAGTCTGACTATATTAGTAATAGATTGAAAGCTTAGCTTAGAGGGTAAATTTGGTCTTCACCTCTAATTTTTGGACATGACATTGTCCTTGGGTGTTGCTCAGTCTGAAGTACACTGGGATGTTATGCTTGGAGAAAATTCTTCTGAGTTTCTCAGACAAACCTGCCACATAAGAGACAAAAACTACTGTTTCTCCCTGCTTGGTGTCTGACATTTTTTCCTGTGCATCGTCACTGATTTAATGAAGGCCCAGTTTGGATAACCATGTGTTTTAAGTGCTTTCTAAATGTGTGTGTGTTTCCGTTCCTTCTCTCTGCTCACTTGTGTAAGGTCCTGATTACCCCAAGTTTGTGTTCCAGTGAGTGGTGGGAGTCAAAGAGTAGGTACTGGTGTGGGTTTCTGGTTTACCAGCATGCATGACCTCCAGCTTGTGTCAGGTACATTGTTAGTGATGTCATGCGCATCACCATCCAGGGTCTGTATGCAGAGTTGGGCCATCCATACACCATCTTGGTGCAGGGGTGTGGCGGGGGCATGACTTCATCAGACAAAGAGGAATAACACAACTTGGAGAAAATGAGGAATAAGGTGGGGGGTGACCCTAATGTGTGACCCACAGCACAGGATAGTCTGGCAATAGAGGATACTGCAGCTGCAACATGGGCTGTTGTTTGTTGTCCTGTCTGGAGACAGTGGAGCAGCTGGTGTTGTAACAGTTTCCAGAGAGGAAAAAGATGACGTTCCCTCTGTGCTGCTCCCTGCATTGCTTTCTGGGAGTCGTTGTTCTTGTCCACGTCTTTTTGGGACAACACAGTCAAAGTCAGGATCCACACTGAAACTCCAAGACACCAATGGACAGTCTCTCCCTGCCTGTATTTTTCTCTTTCTTTCTTTCTTTCCTTCTTTCTTTGTTGAAGAATATTTAATTGCAAATAAGTAAAAGAAAAGTAAGACCAATGAAAACTGCACATTAAACAAACCTACAGAAATAATACATTGAGGAGGATTAGGTAGGTTGTATGTACCAATCATGGTGAGCAGTCTTACCATATGGTTTGTATTATCTTGCTACATTTTGGTTCTAAGTACATGGTAAGTATAGTAAGAGGCATCAGCTCTGGATGAATGTAAGAATGGAGACCAGGTTTTTTCAAAGTGGGTCCTTTAAAGTTGAATTGAATTTCTCTAATTTGTGTGATTTGTTAGCACGTTGAGCCATTGATTTAGGGATAATTTTGTTCTGTCTTTCCAGTTAAGTAAGAATGTCTTTTTTGTCTACGTAAGTAAAGTAAGTAACCTTTTGAGGTTATTTAATAGAAAAACAGAATATTGTACTCAGAAATATACACTGATTAGTGAGTAATTACGTCTTCCAACAAATTGATGCATTCTTGTAAACTTAGAATTAATCCATTAAAAATACATAGGAGCAGTGAGCCGGTTTGTGGAAGCTGCCCCGCCATCTTGGATACAGTGGCCGAGATGGACATTAATCGCCTTCACCAAAGAAGCAAAAACTTGAAGGAAACGGACAATGCGACCGGCGTCGGGATAAAACGAGAGTAAATATTGGCACAGTAGCCTTTCCCAGGTGGAAGGAGTTTCAGAGAGAGAAGGATTTTAAAAGTGATGCCAAAGTCGCCTGCTTCCCCCTCGACAGGTAACCTAACCCTCTATAGCCCAATAGAATTCTATTAGAATGATCCAGATTCACGAGAACCCCCAACTAAAGGGGAACTCTGATAAACATCCTACACACCTAAATTTAGGAAACATGCTAATTTAGTCCCGATATTATCGCAATTACTTACTGTCAGCAGATTAGACATGTGACCCTGGACAGCTGACAACAAGTCAGCTAACAATGAGCCAGCTAACAACAACAACAGCTGGTTATAAGATAGCATTATGCCAGCTAACGTTAGGCTCAAGTGTCCTAAAAATCCCACTTTCCCTCTGATAAACAGTTTGATTATATTCTCACATCGTATGACAGTTTATTCGCTAAGTGTCTGAGTCCAACAATGTT
>VUQI01063067.1:0-11932 GCA_015106735.1 Paratilapia polleni | reverse complement strand
TGGACATTGGCTGCTTTTTCACTCATTTTCAGTCCAGTCCTTGTACCTGACCATTTTCAGAGGAATGTTTTTTTGTTTGTTAAGCCACTTAACACTGATCTATGAATCATTCAAGCATAAAAAAGGCTTCTAACTCAAGGGATGTACCAGTGTTGTGTCTACACATAGCAGACAACTTAGACAACCAGTTTTAAATTGTAGGCATCTTGTTATTAGCAGCCTGTCGCAAAAACACATAATTTGTTCCAATCTCTTTAGTTGAATCTACAAAAACTGGGACCTTAAAAAAATTTAGGAAACTAGACAAGTGGAGGACAAAAGAAGAAGTGGCAGGCCTAAAAAAACTATCTACAGCAGATAAACAGTATCTGAAAGTCATGTCCTTAAGAAATAGGAAAACATCCAGCAAAGACCTGACACAGGACCTGAGAGATGCATCTGCATTTGAAATTTTTGGTTCAAATCATTGTCATTGTGTACAGAGGAGGTCAGGAGGAGGTACAACAGTGAGTGTCTACAGTCACCTGTAAAACATGACTCTGTCATGGCTTGAAGCTGCATTTCAGCCACTGGTGTTGGGGATCTTGTCAAAATGGGTGGAATTATGAATGGAGAAAAATGCTGTCGGATTTTGATCCACCATGGAATACCAACTGAAAAGCATCTGATTGGCAGCAGCTTCATGTTTCAGCATGACAACGATTGCAAACACACTGCCAATGCAGTAAAAGCATACCTGGATAGAAAAACACACAATAGAACACTATCAATCATGGATTGGCCTCTCCAGACCCCGGATCTCAACATTATTGAGTGTGGGATCATTTTGAGAACGGAACAAAAGGCAGCCAATATCCAAAGAACAGCTTTGGAATGTCCTTCAAGAAACCTGGAGAGCTATTCCTGAAGACTACTTAAAGAAACTACGAGAAACTTTGCCTAAGGGAGTTCAGACTGTGTTGAAGAACAAAGGTAGTCATACCAAATATTGACTTTCAAGCTCGTTAGAATTGTACAAACTCTGTTTTTGCCTTATATACTGTATTTCCATGTATGTTTGCACATGTTTCAATAAGTTGCTGCACCTATTTCCCATTTTTCTCACAAAATATAAAGAAATGAGGGGTGGCTCAAGACTTTTGCACAATACTGCAAATTTATTTATTTAAAAAAAAAAATCACATTTCTCAGTTTCAACATCTCTACTGTACATTTTTTTATTGGTGACATCTTCCCATGCCCTTAGTTGTCATAGCAAATGAAATACAAGCTACCAATTCACATAGAAACCACAGTTTAACACAATTCTCACCACTTTTTGTCACAGTTGACATGTTGTCTTTGTATTATTTCAAGTTAATATAACCTTTAAATTATTTGTAAATCATGGCATTCTGTTTAGTGTCTATTTGAGTCCCAATTTTTCTGGAAACAGAAAAACTACTTTTAACTTAGACTCAAATTATCCCAGCTAAGATTCTTAAAAACATGGCCCCTGTAGACTTTGTATGTTCTCGATCCCAGCTAGGTTTTTATCACTATCATGGGGCTGCTCACAGCAGATTTTGACGCAGCGAATCCATAGTCCTGTCCGTTATACCTGCTCAGGTTACTCTATTTTTTCAGTATTCCTTCTGGATCCTGCTTCTTAATTGTGCTGTGACATTCACGTGGCCTCATATCCTACATAAGCAGTTGTTGGGCTGAGAGCCAAGTTAGGGAAGGGTGGGAGGCGGCAGTCTTCCGTTTTGCCCTGCAAAGAGTGTGGCAGAGTAGCTCACCGATCTATTAATATTGAATCAAGCAGGAAATAGAATCTGCTCACCCACTGTTCTCCATCTGGGGTCAGGAGATTAGCAGGAGCCAGGAGAATAAACACAAGCAAACACGGGCACACACACACACACACACACACACACACACACACTTAGCCTATTGAAGTGTCCCAGCTTTTTCCTTTTTCCAGAGCTGGTGTGGGACTCCCTGGTGAGTTGGCAGCACTTCATGGTCTTTGGCACAGGGGTCATTCATTTATATCACACTTACAAGAAGGACAAATCAATGACCAGAGGAACCTTTTGCAAGGACAAAAAAATGTTCTGATCTTTAACCATGTCTGGGAAGTGCAGTGTCATTTGTTTGTCTGCCATTATGGAGCTGTGTTCCTAAAGGGGAATGTACCATTTATTTTATACAATGCTTTTCTCTCTATCTCAGGTTCAGCTGCCGAGATGAAAGCACACCCGAATTAATTTGACCCTTTGGGGAATGAAACTCAGCAATTTTACAGCTGTGGTTTTCCTCCTTTGCTGCTGTTATGCCCCATCGCTCTGATGAATTCTTTTCAGACTGGCAAACAAGTACATAACAGAGTAATATAGCCGAGTGACCATTTTGTCATATTAACAGAAATACATGTGCCAGTGAAAATGCAATCCTACTCCCTTCTTCTTAATTGTCTTCTACTAGCAGTGATACCATCAGTTTACTGAAATCAAATTTTTATCTCCTCAGTACAGACTGTTTCTGTTGTGCAAAAGCTCATGTTCAGGCCTACCACACAAGCTTTCATTTTATTGTTTCATTAGAAACAATGGATTTTTTTGACAACACAGTGACATAGCCTTTAATGTGCTTGTTTATATATAAGCATAGTTGTGCTATAACTTCATTATTTAATATGAAATAAGCTCAAATTTCAACAGAGCAAAATGCTCTCAATTTAAAAAATATTTGGCTAATTAAATATTCCACTATGGTAGATTCCTACATATCAAACTTGAAAAACAGTCTGCTTTGATGACTGACTTTTTCTGCTTTCCTGCAGAGTGTCATTTGCAGCACGTCACCTTCTTTTGCCCACATCTGCAAATCTCCAGACAAGGAAGGAGGTAATCCTGTTCGTTTACTGAGATCAGCAGTAGACTTTCCAATTTGACAGTTAACAAATACGTGAAAATGACCTGGCTCTGTAACAAGTTCTACAGCATCATAGACCGCAGGTTCTAACTTGTGAATGATGGTCAGATTAGGGTTGATCTTTTTACATAGGAGTGTGTCTGCTCCTCTATATCAGCCTATCACACCTTCTACGCCATGACACAAAGCCAACAAACCGTGCGTGTGACTTCTTCAGAAATTCCCTTCTCAGCAAGAGTTTCTGCAGGATGTTGCAGACAGCAGCCTGGTGCAATTCCTGGTTCTGGATTCTTCTTTTTCACCTTACCCTATGCACATGACCAAATGTAATATGCAAATGCAGTGCTATTAACAAATGTATTTTGATCCCAAGTATGTCAAAAGTATCAATTTGAATGACTGAATTGTGGAGCAGAATCATTAACAACATCCTTTCTATGTCTGTTCTCATCACAACTCTGAGTTAAGGTAATGCACAAGCACAGCCAAACTGTGGCAAAATAAATTATTTACTGTTGTATCATGTGAATCACAGATCGACTCCCTCCTCAGTGGTGTGGCTTTTGCTCTAGAGGGAAGTCAGTGGGAAATAAACATTTGCTAAAGGGATACTGATAAATACAGTACATACAGGGGCACACTGCAGTGTCTGAATGAATAACCCTTTTCATTCTTTTGTTAATTTGTTAATGTGCATCATTTTGATTGTAGTCACTTCCCCTAGAAGATGATATAGCCCTTTAACCTTGTAATTGCTCCCCAGTAGGAAGGAATAAATCTTCCCTTTAGAGTTGCAACAATTTAGGTCAAGGCCTCTCAGTGGGAGAGGGAGAAAAAAACTAAACATTTGTTTCCCTTTTTTAAAAAAAAAAAAATGGACTTATCTGAACGTTCAGTAAAACCTCACTCACTATCAGTGGTCACCACGACTAGGCAATTGTCTGTACACAGAAGTAAATGAGCTGAAGAAATGCATCCGCAAATTAAGTATATTCTGACAGTGAAATTCAAGTTACACTGTGATTAAGAAAATAGTTCAGTGTTTTGGGGAAATATGCTTAACATTAGGCTCTTGCCACAGATCAAATCAATTTGGTAACAGCCATATTAAATTCTAATTCAGCTCTTGGGTTATTTGTAAACTGTTTTATCTATCATGGAAGTTTAAACCAATTTTAAAGGAACAGGTCAACATTTTGGAAACCTTACGGTCTTCTTAAGAAGATTAAGAGCATGTTTATGTTAATGTGGTAAATATGACATTATGGCTTGAAATTGTTAGCCTAGCTCTTTAAAATGTCTTACTGATCTTTTTACCGGATGCCTTTTTTCCCATACAATTGTGACATTGAATGCAAAAAAAGTAAAATATACCATAGGGTTTCTTATGTGCCATACATACCAGAATCACTACAGGGAGGTTAGTTTAAGCCACAATGGACCATGGTCACGGATTCATCTTTGGCCCACAAATAATTCAGTTCTTTGCTCCTCTCTCCATGGAGGTGCGGATTGTAGGGAAAAACATTCTCACACATGCACAGAAACTGTCTCTATGGAGGATATCATTTTGTGGATGGTAAAAAAGTGCATCGTTTTGGCTTTTAAAGTGTTCTCAAGCTTCTGTCTGACAGTGTTAGACTCTGTTAACATATCATTAGCAGAAATGTTCCTGACTTTTTAAATTTGAAGTTGTGCAACACATTGTTGAAAGAAAAACATTTTCAAGCTAATGCCTCTGTGTTTTATGTCCTTATATTTAAGGTAGAAAGAGACTTTACCTTTTCAGCTGCAGCCATCAAGACCTTCATACAAGGTACTGGACAAGAACCGATGAACAACTGAATAAAAGCTCAATCACACCAGTATTTCCAAAAGAGAAGGAAACATATTGATTTGGCCAGTGCCCTTTTAGGACTCTGTAAACATTAGTTAACCAGTAACAGAATTTAGAATCAACAGGAAAATGAGGCTCTCAAGAAAAATGCAATTAAACACCGGCAGTACATTACAGCTTGGCCATCTGTAAACAATTGTTAATCAATTACAGGGTGGGAATTATTTTAGTATTTTAGAATAAAATAATAATGTCTAGGGATTGGATGAAGAAGAAACTTAAAAGAGACAAGGCAGAAATTTGGTGTGACCTTTGCACAGGACATTAGCAAACATCCTGCAAACCTGTTTAAATAAGTTCACGTTGTGACAGATATTTAGTGGAATTTGGATCCTTTGTACTGTCGTAATTATAAACAGCAGGTTTTAGTGACGAACAAAGGAATTAAATAGGAAGCTATAAAACAGTAGTTGTGAGTCCTGTATTTTATCAGGACATACTAAAAATAATCTGGTCCTTAGCAGGTCTTAAAATTAGCTAAATACAACCTGAGATGAACAACAACATATGCTATATTACACAGTGTCATTATTTATTTTACAAAAACATAAGCCTAAATGCAGAAGTGTAAAAAACTAAGTGCACCCTTACTGCTTCCATAGGAATTATGAGGGTAAGTAGCAGCCAGGTGCTGGTAATCAAATCCACTTGAGTAACTGACCATCAGCAAGTGTGACCACATCTATAAAAGCAGATGTAAGGGAAAAACATCAGCAGTGATCTTAAAGAAGCAATTGTTGCTGTCCATCAATCTGGGAAGAGTTACAAGGTCATTTCCAAACAATTTGAAATCCATCATTCTATAGTGAGAAAGATTATTAACAAGTGGAAAACAAGATGTTTGGCCATAATGCACAGCACCACATTTGGTGAAAACCAAACAGCATATCAGCACAAACACCTCATACCAACTGTCAGCACGTTGGTGGAGGGCTGATGATTTGGGCTTGTTTTGAAGCCACAGGACCTGGGCACCTTGCAGTCACTGAGTCAACCATGAACTCCTCTGTATACCAAAGTATTCTAGAGTCAAATGTGAGGCCATCTGTCTGACAGCTAAAGCTTGGCCCAAACTGGACCATGCAACAGGACAATGATCCCAAGCACAGCAGCAAATCTACAACAGAATGACTGAAAAAGAAAAGAATGAAAGTGTTGCAATGGCCCAGTCAAAGGACAGACCTCAACCAAGTTGAAATGCTGCAGTGGGACCTTATGAGAGCTGTGCATAAATGAATGCCTGCAAGCCTCAATGAACTGAAGCATCATTGTAAAAAGACGTGGGCCAAAATTCTTCCACAATGATATGAGAGGTTTATATGTGGTGTACCTTTCTTGTTTTTTTACACACTGCTTCTGCATTTTGGCTTAGTTTTTGTTAAATGAATAATGACACTGTGTAATGTTCTGTGTTCTCAAATTCTCAGGTTGTATTCACCTAATTATAAGACCAGGCAAGAATAAATAATTTTTTATTATGTCCTGATATCTTAGAATTGACAAAGGGTGTACTTTGTTATAACTGTGACTGAACTGTCATGGTTATAACAAAGTCAGTATTTCCATACACTATATCGAACTTTTAACTTACAGACAGATAAACATGTTACAGACAAACAGTTTTTTTTTTGTTTTTTTTTTTATGTACAAGTTCTGTTTTAGAAGTTAATATCTTTCTATAAATATACTATGGGGGAAATAAGTATTTGACCTACTGTTGAATTCATGATTTCAAACATTTCCAAAGAAATTATCAGTTTATAATTTCAATGATAGGTTTATTTTAATAGTGAAAGGTAAGGTAAATTATGAGCAAAACAATCTAGAAAAAAAGCATTCTGTAACAGCCACAAATTAATGTGCATTTTAGTGCAGAGAGAAGTATTTGATACTCTTGGAACACATGATTTAGTACTTGTTGAAGTAACTATTGTTGGTAAGCACACATCTCAGCAGGGATTTACAGCCACTCCTCTTTGCAGATCTTCTCCAAATATTTAAGGTTTCAAAGTTGTAGCATGAATACACAATTAATATCATAGAGTGGCCAAAACTGGCTTGGCCACTCTATGACGTTAATCTGCCACTCCTGAGTTGACTTATGCTTAAGCTTTGGGTCACTGTCTTACTGGAAGAACTAGCCATGATGCATTTTCAGTGTCCTGGCTAAGTGAGTTCTCATCCAAGATTTTTCCATCTTTTCCTAAATGTGTCTCCATAGTGTAGTGTTTTACACATTCACTTGACAAGCAAAAGGTTGCTGGTTCATTTCCAGCTGGAGACAGAAATCTTCTTTGGGGTTGCGTCAGGAAGGGCATCCAGTGTAAAGCTCTACCAAATCAAACATGTGGAGCTACCTTGGTAGAAAAAACACCCCCAGAGCATAATGCTTCCACTGCTATGTTTGATGTCAGAGATGGTGTTCTTGGGGTCATGGTCAGCATTTTTTTCCACCCAAACATGGCGAATGGATAGATGCCAAACAGCTCAATTTATAGTAGGTCTCATCTAACCACATCTCCCAAGTCTCATCTGAATCATTCAGGTGTTCACTGGCAAACTTAAGACAGGGCTGAACATGGGCCATCTAGAGCAGCCAGCACTGCAGGATTTCAAACCACAATGGTGTAATATGTTACCAGTGGGGTTTTTTGTTTGTTTTGTTTTTTGTCACTGTTCTTATGATCACTAGCGCTGCACAAGACAAAATCTTGCATTGGGCCCCAGACCTATGGTCACTGACATTAATTTTGTCTTCTTCCATTTGCAAATAATCACACCAACAGTTGTCATTTTCTCATCAAACTGCTTACTGGTGTTCTTGCAACCCATTCCAGCCTTGTGAAGGTCAGCAATCTTGTTCCTGGTGCCCTTAAACAGCTCTTTGACCTTTCCCATGGTAGCGAGGTTGAAGATGTAGAGAAATTGGCCCAGGTATACTATTTAACAATTAAACTATGAATGCTGTCTTGGTAACTGATAATCCTTAAATTGTTGCCAATGAAACCTTTGTTGGGTAGTATACTTGACTCAAATTCTTGCTGCACATTAATTTTGTAACTATTACAAAATGTTTTTTCTTGACTGTTTTGTTAATAATTTATTCGGGTACTCCGGCTTCCTCCCACAGTCCAAAGACATGCATTCAGTGGGATTAGGTTAATTGGTAATTGGCCATAGGTGTGAATGTGAGTGTGGATGGTTGTCTGTCTCTCTGTGTTAGCCCTGCGACAGACTGGCAACCTGTCCAAGGTGTACCCCGCCTCTCGCCCTATGGCAGCTGGGATAGGCTAGAGTCCCCACCCATGACCCTGAATAGGATAAGCGGAAGAAAATGGATGGATGTTAAATAAAGTTTCCATTGAAATTATAGACTGCTCATTTGTTTGCAATTGGTTAAAAGTATGACTTCAACAGGGGGTCAAATACTTATTTCCCCATTGTATGAATCCACTGATGTTGGTATTTTTTTTTTTTTTTAACTGAAACACTTGTTGCAGCAAAATCCTCATATGCTCAACATCATTACTGCTTACATACAATAAATATTTATGTCCTAGCCATGACTCACCAGACCCCAAAGCATGGCAAGCTTGAGGTCAAAGAGTTATACAGACCACTTTTTAACCACTTTAGTTTCAGTGGTGAATGAAAAACTCTTGCTTCAGCATTTGTTTCAGACCATGTTGAAAATTAGTAAGACAGTATATTTCCAGCCATGCAGACCTGGAGGCTCTGGAACTGAGAAAGTTTGCATGTGTATGCACTGTGCATATACAAGATTGCTCAGGCGATTATCTGCTTGATCCATCATGTGATAAAGTAGTAGGACAAAGTAGAGCCTTGTGGAAACCTATATGCTTAGATTGCTGCGGTCTGCTGCTTAATGATTTGGCAACAACAGGAAGTCCTATTATGAAACAGAAATACTGCTGTAGAGGATCTCAGTATGGTTTCTGTGACAACATAGTCATGAAGCATAAGACCACATGCTTTGATACCTGTAATAAAGCCAAAATATTTCACAATCAATACAGCACAATACAAGTAAAAACTAGCCTATGGCTCACTGTTTTATGTTCTGGTAGCTTCTTTCATAAAACTAGTCAGTCTGGCACTTCCACATTCTGAATCTAGACTTTCTGTCTCTGATACAGGCACACAGCCTCTTCTACATTCTTGTATGAGTATACGAACACAAACGTGATGTCTCAGGTCCTCTGCTCTGTTAAATGGCAGGTCAGAATAGCAGCTGCACTTTCTGTGTGAAGGAACTTGGAAAAATAGGGAGTGACAACATCAGGCAGGTTTTAGCAAGTACTGAGCATACAGCAGAGATAAGGCTGAAGACTACAAACTTCACATCAGGTTTTTTTTTTAAAGCACCATAAACTCACTTTATTGTGTATGCCTATTCAACTGCTTGTTAATGTAAATTAGCCCACCACGTGGCAGCAACTCAATGCATTTAGGCATGGTCAAGATGACCTGCTGAAGTTCAAACTGAGCATCAGAATGGGGAAGAAAGGTGATTTAAATGACTTTGAACATGGCATGATTGCTGGTGCCAGACAGGCTGGACTGAGTATTTGACAAACTGCTGATATACTGGGATTTTCCTGCACAACCCGTCATAATCAGAGACTGCCAGGAACCACGAAGCAGAGTCAACAACCAGTGCAAGGTTAAATGAGTTTATTACAAACAAGTGTATTTTCAATTAACATTGGATGGGAGTTTAGGGGAGGTTTCAGCACAATTTGGTTCACAGGAGCTCTGCCAGAGAAGACAACAAGAATTAGACATTTCCAGGAGGTGAGTATGGCAGGTAAGACTGAAGGAGTTTCCACAAATTCTTACTTGGAAGCGAGCTTGAGCTAGGTGTAGGAGGAGTATGGGGTCAGCAGGTAAGTCTCAGCAGTGGGGCTGGTGGAGAGCGGGCAGGCAGATGTGATGCAGGCAGGTGAGTATTTCCAAACTTCAGGTGGAGCCGAAGGAGGGCAGAATCATTAGAGTCCTCTGAGAAGCAGCAGGTTGGTTGAACTCTGAACCAGAAGGATCCAAACAAAACTCTCAGGTGGATAACTGCAAACCACACAAAGAAGCAACCTAAGCAAACTCAACACTTAAACCAGGTTACAAATTCTGGAGGCCTGGTTGTCACCATGTTGACAGGTACAGTCTGGTAAGGAACTATAGCACTACCTGTCCCTCTTTTGCTTGCAGCTTGATGACTTAATTACCACCAGGTGAGACAGGAATAACTCACACCAGGAGGCTCCGCCCATAGGTGGAGACCAGAGATAAATCCAGCCCAGCAACTCCACCTGCGAATAATGACAGAAATACAAAAGAAAAAAAAAAGAAAACAGAACCTCAACGTACCCGATCATCTCAGAGTGCTTTCTTGAACATTACAATGAGTTCACTGTACTCCAATAGCCTCCACAGTCACAGGAGCTCAATGCTTGTTTTTGAACACCTGTGGTAATGGGACTGAAAACACCTGAATTCAAAGCTTAAGAGATGTGGCACAATACTTTCTTCTACATAGAGTATGTCTAGTACAGACTTAGGCAAGCATCAATCCAGAAAGAAATGAAGACGCTGAGTCATGTTTACTCACTGAAGGTGACAGCAATCCCTGTATAGATTGACCAGCAGTTCACCTGTAAAACTGTAAAGCCAAGACAGGGGTCTCTGTCAACAGTGTTACATCATGAGGTGTGAAAAGCTCTGTCTCTGTTCTGTCAACCATTGTCTCTGACATGGTAATAATTAATGTGATCCACAGTTTGATGGATTAAAGTATATCCAAAATTACCTTTGGTAGAAATAAACTATTGAACATTAACCAGGGACTTATAGTTTATCACCCTAAGGACAAATAGCAAGTTGCCAGTTCCAAGGAAAACATTTCCCTCTCATTAAGGATATCTACGTAAACAGAAACACACAGAGTTACAATTAGTTTGATAATGAACATATTAAAAGGCATTTGATTACAAGTGAGAAGGGTACAAGAGAACTCTTAATTTAATTAAAACTTAACTTAGAGTATAGTGCATGACACCTTCAAATAGTTTCAGAAAGGAAGAAGAATACTTCCTGTTTGTGCAATATATCATAAGACAGTTTTGTAGCATCAGCACTAAAACTATTTATGTTTGTGTGTCTGAACTTGCATCAGACTGAGAAGTGGTAGTTTCTACAGCAGGTGCTAGTGAGTGTGCATGCCTGTCATTTATCACAGGCACCAGTGCTGAGAATTTAATAAAAAAATATCCAGTACCTTTGTGTTGTCAAGAGTGTTTAATCTGTGTAGCTTGACATATTTAGGTTGCATTCATCTCAGGAATACCCCCAAATCCTCTACATGTCTCATGTTGCAAAATCTAACTGTCCATGCATGTGTCACATTATTCAGTTAAAACCGGGAAAAACAGTACAGGGAGAAAAATATTAAATCTCTACACACGCAGTAGGAAAAGATAGGTGGTGGTTAACAACCAAGTCAAAAACAAAACTACCTGCAACACTAAGCTATGCAGTCAGTCAATTAGTAAAAATACACTATATTGGCAAAAGTATTCACTCACCCATCCGAATCATTGAATTCAGGTGTTCCAATCACTTCCATGGCCACAGGTGTATAAAATCAAGCACCTCGGCATGCAGACTGCTTCTACAAACATTTGTGAAAGAATGGGTTGCTCTCAGGAGCTCAGTGAATTCCAGCGTGGTACCATGATAGGATGCCACCTGTGCAATAAGTCCAGTCATGAAATTTCCTCACTACTAAATATTCCACAGTCAGCTGTTAGTGGTATTATAACAAAGTGGAAGCGATTGGGAACGACAGCAACTCAGCCAAGAAGTGGTAGGCCACGTAAAATCACAGAGCGGGGTCAGCGGATGCTGAGGCGCATAGTGCACAGAGGTCGCCAACTTTCTGCAGAGTCAATAGCTACAGACCTCCAGACTTCATGTGGCCTTCAGATTAGCTCAAGAACAGTGCGTAGAGAGCTTCATGGAATGGGTTTCCATGGCCGAGCAGCTGCATCCAAGCCTTACATCACCAAGCGTAATGCAAAGCGTCGGATGCAGTGGTGTAAA
>VUQI01063065.1:0-11260 GCA_015106735.1 Paratilapia polleni | reverse complement strand
TGGATGTGTCATTACATCATTACAAATTCTGGGTGTTCTAGAATAATATCAGGTTTTTGACCCTGAACCATCCCTTAGTTAAGCTGCAATAGGCCTAGGCTGCTGGGGGCTTCCCATGATGCACTGAGCACTTCCTCTTCCTCACTTCCTTTCACTCTCCATGTGTTTGTACACCACTTGCATTTAATCATTAGCTATTCTTAACCCTGTCTCTCTCCCATAGGTGTGCTTTTTGTCCTGTCTCCCTCTGCTCTCTTCTGTTTCTCCTCACCCCCAACCGGTCGCGGCAGATGACTGCCCCTCCCTGAGCCTGGTTCTGCCAGAGGTTTCTTCCTGTTAAAAGGGAGTTTTTCCTTCCCACTGTTGCCAAGTGCTTGCTCATAGGGGGTCGTCTGACTGTTGGGGTTTTCTCTCTAATTTGTAGGGTCTTTACCCTAAAATATAAAGCGCCTTGAGGCGACTGTTGTTGTGATTTGGTGCTATATAAATAAAACTGAATTGAATTGAAGTTTGAGGGTTATGCGCACTCTCTTAGCTGTTCCTAGGACTGCACTCTTCTGGACAGAGACCTCTGATGTTGTGCTTGGAATCTGCTGGAGCCACTCTTCCAGTTTGGGAGTTACAGCTTTCTCTATATTCTTGATTTCATACCCAAGTGTTTCTAGGACTACTGTGGCAGTGGCATATATGAGCTCATTGGTTTCAGTAATACTGGTAGTGGGGATGATGACGTCCATTTTTGTGACCACTTGCTGGTACAAAGTTGTGATTTTCATTATAGAGCTGAAGCAGAATTATGTTGAAGGATGTCATTGAACAAGCTTCATTTTAAGGATCATCACTAGTGATGAAAGCTGGGTCTCCAGGTATGACCAAACAACAGTCCTTCAGTGAAAGAGCTTGCAGTCACTCCAGAACAGAGGAAAGTATGTCCCTACAGGACTAGAAGGATGCTTTCACCCCCAATGTCAGACTTCTTGCAGTTCTACTATAATGTTCTGAAGCTTCTGCAGAAGAACATTCACCAAAACTGTCTCGCTGCTTTGACACAGTGGAGGAGTTCCAATTTGCAGATAGTGGTTGAAATGCTGATAGAACAGGACTTCAAGGGAGCAATCCAAGTGTGGCAGAAGTGCTCAGAGTGGGTTATTACTGCTCAAGCTAACACAAGGTAACTACTTTAAAGGGGGTGGTGACTAAATTTAAATAAGGTATGATTTTTGCATTTTGATTGCCAAGACAAAATAAAACATCCGTGGTAACTGGCTCTTGTAATATTCAGACGTTACCCTGTAGAGTCATATCGGCAATATGATATAGATGACCGCATGTCATTTCCCTGAATAGGCCAACCTCAAATTTCAACATATCATTGAATTCAATATTGAAAAAAAGTAGTCATTTCTAGTTTTACTGACCACTCAAAGCACTTTATGGTCACATTTACCAACTTTGATACAGCACTTCATCTACCTCACATCCAAGGATAATTTAGAATCACCAATTAACCTAACATGTGAGTAAACCCACCCAGGAACAGGGATAACATGTAAACTCCAAACAGAAAGGCTTCAGCAGATTTTAGAACCTTGTTGCTGTGAGCGAACAGTGCTAACAACTGCAACACCATGATGCCCAACCCCTTCACTGCCCTGGTCAATACACATTACAATTATTAAACTGAAATCTTGAAAAATTATATTAGAGGGCTTTCACCTCCAGTAGAACCAGACTCAGGGAGGGGCAGCCATCTGCTGCGGGGTGAGGTGAGGGGAAAGTTTTTTCCTTGGTGGGTGTGTCGACAAGTGGGGGAAAATCGTTATGAAAGGTGAACGGGTCGTTGATGCACCAAGGGTTTCTGTTTCAGACTACCCTTCCACCTCACAGTCATCCAGCTGGCCTGATTTCCCAGTTGCCTGGGAATACCTGCTGGAGACAGGTAGCTGGGGCTAAGCTACTTTCACTTGCAACTGCTATGGGGCCTGGCTAGCTACAGGATTATTTTCAGTGGTGTGCAGCGAGGTCTCCATTTCCCTAAATAAAGCACTTTGTAAATTTGTAAATAAAGCGCTTTGAGTACTCAAACTGAGGAGAAAAGTGCTATATAAGTACCAGTCCATTTACCATTTACTGACATAAAACTACTTCACATCTGAATGACTTTTGTTTTTAAGATTCACAGTACAGTTTAGTGCAGCTACAAGGTAGAACATGTGAGGATATTATTACAGTGTAATATTAAATACCAAGTAAAACTTAATGCTTTATAGGTGTGTATGCAGTGATATGATATGGAAAAATATAAGCTGAAATACAGATTTAAAAAAAATATTACAGTTCAGTATTAAATATTGCATAAAATAAACTATATACAAAGTGTCTTTGCAGGACAAGAGATGCAGAAATGTGTGCATGTATCACAGAGCCATGGCTCAGTGTCTGAGAGTGTCTGACTGACTCCCACAGGTCTGAATGTGAGCTTGAAGCCATTTATAATTCTGAACTTGTTTGATGTGTAAGTGCTCACCATAAACAGGTTTTGAGAAACTGTCGGGAAACTTGAGCATCAGTAGCTCCTAAAAATAAAGTGACCATTCTCTGTGTTCATGTGGATCAACCCCTCCATTATTTTCTCCTAGTAACTCCTTTGCCTCGTTGTTTAGTTTCTCTCTGTATCGTATCGTGCTGCTGATCTTCTCACTGCTCATTTGTTTTTTTAGCATTCATTAGTGTGTTTTCTTCCTTATTACCATCTGCGTCTGTCTTTGTTTTGGTTTTGTGTGAACAACAACATGGCGGCGACTAACCAGAATGCATTGCAATTCTTGAGCTCTATAGGCTGCTTTGGAAAAATGATCTATGACACTCATAAAGGAGCTATAGTGAATCTTTCTTTCAGAATAGTGAAGGCTTACTCTGTTGTTGCATCCCAAATGAAAGGAATCTTAACTGAGGTGAGTCTGGTGAGGGGAGCTACTAATTTGGTCTAATCTCTAATAAACCTGCGGCAAAAGTTTGCAGAGTCAAGGAACCTCTGTAGCTGTGTGCAATTTGTGGGCTGAGGCCAGTCTACCACTGCCTTAACCTTGCCAGGGTCTGCCTTTATTTGCCCGTTTTTTATAATGGAGTCCAAGAAACTTACTGAGATGTCGTGGAACTGACATTTTTTGGCCTTTACAAACAGTCTGTTTTCCAGTAGTCTTTGCAATACGTGCTTTACAGTGTTGGCAGTGTTCCTCCAGGTTACATGAGAAGATCAGGATGTCATCCAAATAAACAAACACAAACCTATACAGCCTTGGAGGACATTGTTGACCAAAGCCTGAAACACTGCAGGTGTATTAGTGAGACCAAACAGCATGACAAGGTATTCAAAGTGCCCCAAAGTTCTGTCAAAGGCCGTTTTCCACTCACCCCCATCCAGAAAAGCACACATGATGGTAAGTGTTGTGCAAGTCAAGCTTAGAGAAGATGGTGGCATCCTACAGAAGGTCAAAAGCCGAGTTAATGAAGGCAAGGGGTATTTGTTCTTGACAGTTATTTCATTCAGTCCTCGGTGATCAATGTATGAGAGTCTTGTCTTTCTTTTCCACAAAGAAAAATCCTGCACCAACTGCAGGATGAGGATGGTCTAATTATCCCTGCGACCAAAGAGTCAGAAATATACTTATCCATGGCTTCTCGCTCTGGGCAAGAAAAGTAATATAAACGGCTGGTGGCGAGTGTGGCACCTGGGAGCAGGTCTGTGGTACAATCGTAAGGGCGATGAGTGGGGAGAGAGAGGGAGAGAGGGAGATCTTTCTTAAACACCTCTGCCAAATCAGGGTGCACCGATGTTAAGTACAAAGTAACGGGTTACTGTAATCACATAACATCTACCAGTAACACAGTAATGTAACACGTTGTTGTACTAAATTCAGTAATTACATTTGAGTTACAATTAAGTTGTTACTTGCATTACAAATGTTCTTCAGTTGTCTGCATGACAGGCAGATAGAAAGGGGAAAAAAAAGATACATCAAACAAACATGCTTTTTTCTTCCTGTACACTAAAAATCAGCTGTTTTCAGTTCATGTGCCAGAGGAGGAAAATGGTGGACTGGTTTACCACTTTTGAGGAATGGAGATATGGACACTTCAGCTCTTTGCAAGCTTCTGCATAAGCAACATGCTAACACAAAGCCAGAGTGAGTGTATGCTGACCCCAGCCCTGCAGCCAGAGCCTGAACTTCAACAGGTAACAAATGCAATGATGAGCAGTCAGGCTTGTAGCATTGTAGCCTCCTTTTCTACCTGTATGTGTTTCTGCAGTAGAATCTCTTTGAAGTCTATTTAGGTTGGTTTTCAACATTGCTTTGTGTCATCAGCTTTGTGTTTAAACTCAAAACCTAAAAGAAATATCATATATCGGACAGAGATTTGTTGGTGTGCAGGACAGTAGCCCAAGATTTATATTGTTGACTGGTAATTGTGTGACAGTGCATTTCAGGTCATGCAATTAAGTAATGTAATGAGTAGTGTAGCAAATTACTTTCTCCAGCGAGTAATTAAGTAATGTACTGCATTACTTTTACAAGAAGTAGCGAGTAATGTGTAATACATAACTTTTTTGAGTAACGACCCCAACGCTGGTTAAGTCTTGACATTCTGGCTGAGGTAGCCTTAACTCCTCTTTACCAGGGGGCAAAGCAGAATGGAATCTCCAATTTGTCTAAAAAGTTTTATGGTCCTAAGTTTGGACTAAAAATCATGATAAAAAGGATAAGATTTTCACTGGCCTTTCTTACCATAAAATTGAATCAGGGTCTGTAATTTGTGACAGATACATTGAAAAATGAAAAATATGCATATATTTAACAAAATTATTTTCTCAGGTATAATGAGAGTACCATCTGGAAACTTTTGTTCTATTCTGATTAGATTACTGATATCTACTGATATTTTTGTTTTTGTGGTAACACTGGTCATATTTGCTCAAACCAGCATCAAAGTTGAATGAAAATAACATTTTCTTTATTTTTGTGACTAAGAATTTTATATTAAAAGGTATTCTACATGTTTCATTTTGCATTATTATGAAATACAACTATATACCAGTCAAAAATTGTCACTAATTGTCTTTCGCAATGTGAAGTTTTTTTTCTTAATGTGTGCTCAAATATGAAAATTTACAGGACTGCTTGAATTTTTTTCATATTTTAAGTATTTGGAAAAGTATTTGCATATATATATATAATGATTGCTGTGAAATTTTCACTTCATATATCACACTTTGAATCATAAAATTTTTATGAAAATTAGAGATGGTTGAGCTGTTAGAGATAACAGAGTATTCTTGACTATTTTCTTTTTACCCACAGATTTACATGTGATCTGAACAACCACCCCCTTGTAAAGAGATATATAAACTGACCTTTCCTCAGTGAATCTGTCCTCATCTCTGGTGGGAGTCCTGTTTAAATTATCTGACCAACACAGACAGTGGAAATACAGACTTTAAGAAAAGTGTCTAGTGGTCATCTAGAAATTATTAGCTGTTAGGTAATGTTAGATAATATGGAGCACATACAAACTATATGCTGACTAATAACCATTGTCCTTTCATGTGATATGCTGATAATTATACTGAAAATAAAATGATCAGATATTGAAGTTATAGTGTAGAAACTCACTTTCCTGGTTCATCCTTTAATTAATACAATCCAAGTTCTGCCTGTGCCAGTCACACAGCACAACACAAACCTCCATCTCCATCCTCTGATACAGCCAAGTGTGTCTGGGCAAATTCACTTTCAATGGCCACATTGTCTGATGATGTGTCTTTGCAACAGGGACCCCAAACAAAAGCCTGTGTTATCAAAAATCCCCGTCTGCATGTGGGACAAAAGGCTTCCATTGAGACATGCTTAATGTGCTGACAAATGTATAGGAGGCCATGCGTGTGTGTCCTTTGTAATGAGAATCAGCAGTAATATTGTTAAGACAATGCAAACGGTTGGCAGGCATGTCAGAGCAGACGAGTAACAGGTTGGCATCATAAGAAGCCAACTGGGTCTTTAATGAAAAGTGTATATAGTCCCCCCCCTCCCCATTTTACACCGAGTGTTCAAAAAAACAATAGTCTTTTAAACTATGGAATATGACCTAAAATTGGTTGTGACCTACTTCTGGCAGGGTTTGATCTAATGCAGCCTGACATGTTACAAACTGGTGTTCCTGTTTTTACAACCCCAATTTCAAAAAAGATGGGACACTGTGTAAAATATAAATAAAACCAGAAATGATTTGCAAATGTCATAAACCCATATTTTATTCATAATAGAATATAGAAAACATATCAAATGTTTAAACTGAAACATTTTACTATATGAGCTCATTTTGAATTTGATGGCAGACTTTGAATATCTCATCATCTACTGTACACAGTATCATCAAAAGATTCTGGGAATCTGGAGAAATCTCTGTGCGCAACGAACAAGGCTGAAAATTAGTATTGGATATCCATGATCATCTGGCCCTCAGGCAGCACTGCATTAAAAACAGGCATGATTCTGTCATGGAAATCACTGCATGGGCTCAGGAACACTTCCAGAAATTATTGTATGTGAGCACAGGTCACCGTGCCATCCACAAATGCAGGTTAAAGCTCTATCATGCAAAGAAGAAGCCATATGTGAACATGATCCTGAAACACCGCTGTCTTCTCTGGGCCAAAGCTCATTTAAAATGGACTGAGGCAAATTGGACAACTGTTCTGTGGTCAGACGAATCAAAATTTGAAATTCTTTCTGGAAAACATGGACACTGTGTCCTCACTAAAGAAGAGAGAGACCATCTGGCTTGTTATCAGTGCTCAGTTCAAAACCCTACATCTCTGATGGTATGGGAGTGCATTAGCACCTGTGGAATTGTCATCTTGCACATCTGGAAAGACACCATCAATGCTGAAGGGTATATACAGGTTTTAGAGCAACATATGCTCCCATCTAGACAATGTCTTTTTCAGGGAAGGACTTGCATATTCCAGCAAGACAATGCTAAACCGCATACTGCATCTATTCCAACAGCATGGCTTCGTAGTAGAAGAGTCCGGATGCTGAACTGGCCTGCCTGCAGTCCAGACCTTTCACCAACTGAAAACATTTGGAGCATCAGGAAACAAAACAATATGATTAAGGAGACCCAGGACTGCTGACCAGCTAGAATCCTATATCAATGGGGCAACATTCCTCTCCCAAAAGTCCAACAACTGGTCTACTCAGTTCACAGACATTTACGGACTGTTGTTAAAAGCAGAAGGGTTGCTACACAGCGGGAAACATGGCCCTGTCCCAACTTTTTTTAAGACATGTTGCTGCCATCAAATTCAAAATGAGCTAATATTCTTCTTAGACTGGTACATATTCTCAGTTTAAATATTTGATGTTTTCTATGTTCTATTGTGAATAAAATATGGATTTATGAGATTTTTAAATTGTTGCATTCTGTTTTCATTTATATTTTACACAGTGTCCCAACTTTTTTGGAATCATGACTGTAGAATAATTTTGGAAATAATACAGTACTAAAATATTAAAACATCATGTGTCAGCAGTCTCATATACAAAAAACAAAACAATCAAAACAACAACAAAAAGATTAATAACTGCTTTTAAAAACCTCATATTATATGGTGAAACTTTGCATGATAAGGGTGGCAATTTGTTGTCATCATACAGTATGCTACTAAGCACAGTGACAGGCAGCACCTGCAGAGTCTCAATTGCTGCTGATGGATGTACTGTAGGTAAAACAGCTTTGAGTTGTGCTGCATTCATTTGCACATTAAAAGATTTTTTTTTTTAAAAGAAAGATTAAAATGAATGAATATGGAATAACACAAATGCAGCAGAATAATATTGACATTAGCATATTTCTGTAAGTAGGTCTTTCCCTCAGGATACTGTGACCAAAGAGGAAAGAACATCTTGGAACTGGAGTGATGAGGTGCACTGTCACTACAGGCTGGAGAAGATACAAAGATTTCTGCAAGATTTTTGGAGTAGCAAGAATGAGCGTATCGTGCAAATTAGGAGTCACAGGTTTAACCTAGGCCATTTCACACAAATGTATTCACTAATATTAACAGAATAAACTACCTGACCTGAACATCGAACCCCTTTCAATTTAACAGGCAATGTCTCTTTCAGTTCAATTCAATTCAATTCAATTCAATTTTATTTATATAATTCAGAGCCAGTAAAGACAAGCTAATATGGGAGAAATATGGTCTCTCTTTCTAGTCCCTGTCAGTACTTGCACTGCAGCATTCTGGATTAACTGAAGGCTTTTCAGGGAGCTTTTAGAACAACCTGATAATAATGAATTACAGTAGTTCAGCCTCAAAGTAATAAATGCATCAACTAGTTTTTCAGCATCACTGAGAGACAGGATGTTTCTCATTTAAATGTATTACGCAAATGCAAGAAAGCAGTCCTACATATTTGTTTAATATGCACGTTGAAAGACATATCCTGGTCAAAAATGACTCCAAGATTCCTTACAGTGTTATTGGAGGCCAAAGTAATGCCATTCAGAGTAAGTATCTGCTTAGACAGCATGTTTCTAAGATTTTTAGGGCCCAGTATAATAATAATCAATTTTATCTGAATTTAGTAGTAGGAAATTAGAGGTCATCCAGGCCTTTATATCTTTAAGACATGCCTGTAGATTGAGTAATTGGTGTTTGTCATCTGGCTTCATGGATAGATAAATCTTGGTGTCATCTGCATAGCAATGAAAATGTATGCTATGCCTTCTAATAACACTGCCTAAGGGAAGCATGTATAATGTAAATCAAATTGGTCCCAGCACAGAACCCTGAGGAACTCCATAATTAACTTTAGAGTGTGAAGAAGACTCCCCATTTACATGAACAAATTGGAGTCTGTTAGATAGATATGATACAAACCACTGCAGTGCAATTACTTTGATACCCAAGGTATGTTGTAATCTCTGTAGTAAAATATTGTGGTCAGTAGTATCAAATGCTGCACTGAGGTCTAACAGGACAAGCACAGAGATGAGTCCACTGTCAGAGGCCATGAGAAGATCATTTGTAACCTTCAGTAGAGCTGTTTCTGTACTGTGATGAATTCTGAAGCCTGACTGAAACTCTTCAAATAAACCATTCCTCTGCAGATGATCAGTTAACTGTTTTACAACTACTCTTTCAAGAATTTTAGAAATAAAAGGAAGGTTAGAGATTGGCCTATAATAAGACAGCTGGGTCAAGAGAAGGCTTTTTAAGTAATGGTTTAATTACCACCACCTTAAAGGCCTGTGGTACGTAGCCTGTTAATAAAGATCATATTTAAGATTGAAGCATTAATTAATGGTAGGATGTCTTTGAGCAGTCTTGTAGGAATGGGGTCTAATAGACACACTGATGGTTTGCAAATAATTATTGAAGTTAATTCAGAAAGATCAATTGGCGAGAAAGAGTCTAAATAAATATTAGCAGTTTTGAAAGTTGCTGTACATAATGATACATCTGTAGGACGGCTGTGAATACTTTCTTCTCTAATGATTAAAATTGTATTTGGGGGTGGGGTGGAGGGTGGTGTAGGTGGTGGACAGGACTGTCCCATTGTTTGTCAAACTAAAAGTAGAAGCTAGCTGCTTGCTAGCTGTGAATTGTTGGAGTTGGGGGCTGGGGACTTTAGGCTTGTAGTTGGTTAACTGCTTGAGCCCTTTCCAGACAGAAGCAGAGTCATTAACTGAGAACTGGTGTTGTAGTTTCCTTGAGTACAGCTGTTTAGTCTCTCTAACTGCCTTGCTAAATCTGTACTTGGATGCTTAGAAACTGCCTTTGTCCCCACTCCAAATTGCTTCCTCCTTTTCCAACTGCTTAGCCTCCTTTCTATAAATTAGCTAAGGAAGCTTAGCTGTGAATCAGGGGCTGTCATTAGTATAACTCACCCTGGTAGATTATAGTATGCAGCTGTCCTCACAGAACCTGATGTAGGATGGTACAGCATCTGTACACCCATCCAAACTGTTGGTAGCAGTTCTGAAAAACCTCTGGTCAGTGCAGCCCAGCCACACCTGCAGTATCTCCACAGTCTCATTAGTCCACTGCCTTGATGTATTCACAACAGGTTTAGAAAGTTTTAGTTTCTGTCTGTATGCAAGGATCAAGTGAATCATGGAATCCAGCCAGCTGCAGTGCAGTGTCCGGTATTGATCCACAGAGCCATGCTTCCATGAAGCACAAAACGGTAGATGAGGTCTCTGCTTTTCACCATCAGTAGTTGGAGTTCATCTATTTTATTGGTCAGTGAGCATATGTTAGAGAGGAATATTCCCGAAAGCAGCGTACGGAGGCCACAGTGGCTGAGATTTACAAGTGCACTCTCCGTCAGCAACTCACTTTGCGTGCAAAAGTACAGGCATCTTGAACTTGAATCGCCAAAATATTGGCAGATGTGATGACTGTTAGGAATAATACCTTAGGGGTAGTAGCCCTAATGTTCATGAGCTGGTAATATGACAAAACCCTGAGTTTACAGACAAACAAAAAAGAAACAGTGGGAGTGGCATCATCTTTCTGCATTCCGGATTCAGACCTTAAATTAAGCTTATGTCTCCAATAATGCTTGTTCCCCATCAGTGGACATTGTTTGTCCTTATTCACAGACAAGACAGCTGACTGATCCTAAGGAAAAGGGGGAAATTTCTAGATGTTGCAGCTGGAACTTAAAATGAGTAACACATTAGTTTCATGCATGGTTGGGATATCACAGTCACCTAATACATGTCTGTGTTTTTCTTTCTTCTGTTCTGTATCTGTAGTTCTTGGAGTCCTGGGCCCTGTACTACGAAGTGAGTTCAGCATACCCAGGGTATCCTACCATTATCTGGATTCACTTATCCTAACATCAGCGATCAGGATAAGCAGTCAGCTGGTTATCAGCTCTCTAAGTTAACCCAGGGTTTCCCGATTTAGGTACGAGTGCATTCACATGAAAGGGGTGGCGTTGGCAACATGTGACCAATCACATTGATTGTGCTGGCAGCTGAGTGGCTGATTTTACAAAGGAAGAGTAAACTATAATATTAGAAAAATATGAAGAGGTTCCACACATGATACAGAATGAAAGTAACACAGCTGCTGCAGATAAATCAGCAGTGTGAGAGGAAAAGCTCTGTACAGGAGTTTAGTGTTAAAAGCGCTCTATGAATGTGTGAGCGCTTTAAATGTTTTGTTCAGTAAGACTGG
>VUQI01063062.1:0-13608 GCA_015106735.1 Paratilapia polleni | reverse complement strand
AATAAACCATTCCTCTGCAGATGATCAGTCAGCTGTTTTGCAACTACTCTTTCAAGAATTTTAGAAATAAAAGGAAGGTTAGAGATCGGCCTATAGTTAGCTAAGACAGCTGGGTCAAGTGAAGGCTTTTTAAGTAATGGTTTAATTACTGCCGTCTTAAAGGCCTGTGGTACGTAGCCCGTTAATAAAGATAGATTGAGTAGATTTAAGATTGAAGCATTAATTAATGGTAGGACTTCTTTCAACAATCTTGTAGGGATGGGGTCCAATAGACATGTTGATGGTTTAGAGGAAATAATTATTGAAGTTAACTCAGAAAGATCAATCGGAGAGAAAGAGGCTAAATAAGTATCTGTATTTTTGAAAGTTGCAGTAGATAACAATACGTCTGTGGGATGGCTGTGAATAATTTTTTCTCTAATGGTTAAAATTTTATTTGTAAAGAAATTCATGAAGTCATTACTAGTCAGAGTTAAAGGAATGTTTGGCTCAACAGAGCCAACTGTAAAGTATTACGCAGATAAATGCAAATGTTGGGAGTAAATGCCACTAGACTAGAACACGACACCTTCTTCCTGTATTTACTTTTGTTGCTCCCGCCCCAGACACATCTGGCCACGTTCTCACGTGGTTTGCAGTGGCGCATTTTTGTTCGATTGGGATTTTCTCTGTGTGCAAAGAAACCAAGTGATGGGAAAAAGCTACAAATTTACAAACTCATCGGCTGATTCAGACCACAGTAAATGAACGACAGGTGTGAAAAATGCTCTTAGCAGATTAGGTACAGAGCAGAAATAGTAAGAGTCTCTAAGAGAAAAAAAATGTTTCAGTATACTTTGGCATCTTGACTTTTTCATAAGAATCGCAATCAGTCAGCAGGATGGTAGCTGCCAAGGTCACACTGATTGGTCGGCTTCCCGCGGTGTCAGCTGTGTGTGGCTCATCAGCGATCGAGCAGAGGGTGTTGCATCACTGTGTGGCCGCTGCAGTGTGTTCATCACTGGCCTCAGTGGGACAGAATCAGGCTGAGATTGTGATAAAATACAGAAAAAAAGAGTCACTCAATCTGTGCAACTCAAAGCCGGATCAAAGGGAAGCCACAGTTTCTGCTGACTGAACCCAACAATACACCTCCTGCAGGGAGGAAGAGAAGAAGAATGGGAGGTTGGAGGGAACTGACCTGCGGGCAGCCGTGACAGAGGATCTATTATAGCACTGCACAGAGAGAGAAAGAGAGTGAGGCTGCCAACCGAGCGACGTCGCACAGTAATTTAAATTAAATAGCTAATAAAACCTTGCAGGAAAAGGGAAACAGAGTGACACTGTCATCAGTTGCAATAAAGACTCACAAACTCACAAATTAAGCTAATGCATAACTATTAGTATTATACATCACATTCTGCCAGATGCTGCTCTGATTCTGTGTCTGGGTGCTGACTGTGTATTTATAAAAATCTCTTTTTCAAGTTCTTAGTGTAAGTAATGAGGCCTGCACGAAAATGCTCGACACACTGCTATTAACTAAAGTTCAAATTCAGCTTTTATTTCATTTCCACATGACAGACAAAATGAGTAATATTTTCATCAGCCTCAGCTGCAGTTTTTGTTTCATATGTCTCACAGAGCTGCCAGCATGTCAGCAAACTCCCCCCCTCACCCTACGCCTACCCACTTTGACTCTCTATGCATATTCACATGGAGTGTCCGCCGCATTAAGTGCCATTGAAACCAACTCATGTTAAGTGGGAGTGGGTTGATGCCGGTTTAGTAGCTGCACTTCTCACAAGTGCAGCACCTGCTTTGCTTCCATATTAATGCAAATCTAAGTTCTGTGTGGTTACAGGGCCACATAAGTAACAAATAAAATAGAGTAGCTTTTGAGAAAATGTGAAAAAAATGCTGATATTGAAAATGAAAATTTGTATTTGAATGCAGAATCTATGGAATGATGTTCATTTTAATGCAATCAATCAACAGAGTTACACCTGTGCAATAGTCATGTTACTTGCAGAAGTGGTATTTATGCTTCTGCGTTAAAACAGTGCTGTAGGTATGTCGTAAACGCAATCCCTTCTGAAACTGCATGTCTGCCTACTCCATAAACTGATGTACACTTCCCTAGAAATTTAACTATATGTCAAGTTTGGCACCATGGTGTCCTCCTGTGCTACATCTTCTTCTGCTGCCATTTTTCAAACTGACTGGAAGAGAATGGATCAGTTTGAAGAGGGAAATTCCACCACCAACTAGTGTGATCAATGCAGGTACAATTGTAAATGCTGGAAACGGTGTCGACCACTTGCATAGGCTTCGTTGTAGGCTCTACATAAATTCAGCGCAGAAGTATAAATCATGTATTACTCACTTTTTAAAAGTTACTCAATAACTTCCCTCTAATCCCTGCAGTGAAAAATGATCTGAGAACCAAATCCAGAACTAAGCCTTGAAAATTAAAGGTGGAACTAAAATCAAGAACTAAACACAGGAACTACACAGAAGAGCTAAGCTGAAAAAGTCAGCCCAGGAAGGAAACTCAGGAACTCAACCAAGGAGCTAAACCCAAGAAGCAAGCCTGATCACACAGACCCCCTCGTGTATTCCTCAATGTTAAACAACATAGTGAATGAAAACGTGAATTTCAGTCTTTTAGTAGTTGCTGGAATTTTCAAAGATTTTGTGTTGCCAGGGTGTTGCCAACCAGTCTATAGGCCTGTGTGACTAGGGCTTATAGAACTAGACACAGGAACAAAACTCAGAACCCAAAATGTTCTGACTAAAACTCAAAGAGTCATCAAAGTTCTTCTTGCTACCTGTCAGCCATGATAATACCTTTCTTCTGAAGCCCCAGTCTAAATGAATTTGGAGAGCCAGGTCTTTCACTTCAATGGTCGCCAGGGATAAAAAAGTGCCTGCATAGAATCACCAGTCAAATCTGATAAAACCCTCTTAAAATGATTTGTGACTTTGCCCCAAATAAGATTAAGAAATCTTTTTTCCCCAACAGGTTATACTTCTACACATGTGCAAAGCAGGGCCAGGTCTACCCTGCTAGGTCTGGGTGGGCATCTAAAAATTATGGGTGGGTAATTTGGGTAAAGCAAAAAACTGGAGGTTAGAGCAGCCAAATGAAACCAGCAGGCTGGTGGTTTGAGTTCCTGTTCAGATGCTGGCATCTCTGAGATCAGTAGATGATCCCTGACAAAAATAAGCATAACAAAATTTTTGACTAAACTAATATTAACAATTTTTTTTCCAATCCATATGTAGCAGCTACAGTGCCTTGAAAAAGTATTTATACCCCTTGAACTTTTCCACATTTTTTCACGTTACAACCACAAACTTAAATGTATTTTATTGGGATTTTATGTGATAGACCAACACAAAGTAGTGCATAATTGTGAAGTGGAAGGAAAATGATACATGGTACTCAAGATGTTTTACAAAAATGTGGTGTGCATTAGTATTCAGCCCCCTTTACTCCGATACCCCTAAATAAAATCCAGTGCAACCAACTCCCTTCAGAAGTCACCTAATTAGTAAATAGAGTCCACCTGTGTGTACTTTAATCTCAGTATAAATACAGCTGTTCTGTGAAGGTTTGCTAGAGAACATTAGTGAGCCAACAGCATCATGAAGAACAAGGAACACGTCAGACAGGTCAGGGATGTAGTTGTGGAAAAGTTTAAAGCAGGGTTAGGATATAAAAACATATCCCAAGCTTTAAACATCTCATGGAGCACTGTTCATCATCTGAAAATGGAAAGAGTATGCAAACCTACCAAGATATGGCTGTCCACCTAAACTAACAGGCCAGATCTGTAAGTAATTCCGTTAATGCTGCACTAAAAGCAAGACGAAACAAAATGTAATGTCTTAGCTAAATGTCTCATACTCTTCACATGTAAATAAAATCTCTTCATCTCTTCACAGGAAAAATAAAAGTTCTCATTAAATATGGAGCTTATTTTCATGTCTTTAGGTTGTTCATTTAGTACAGCTCCACCATAGAAGAACGCAAGAATATTACAGATAACAATTCAACACTGTAACATTCATCTGATTGCAAAGTTAATACATGCACACAAGCAGCTCTCTCTCAGGTCCCTGCAGCCTGTGAGATGCAGATGAGGGAAAATCGCCGACGGATGTAACAGAATTAGCAACATTTTTACCGACCAAAACACCAAAACATGTCAGTAAATATTGTATCGTTACATTAAATATGTTGGCTTAACCAAAGGAGAGAGAGAATGAATCATGACATATCTTACCAGCACAGGTGTTTCTCCCTCACATGTTGTTCTTTTGTGAACAAATGTGAAAAGGCAGCAAATTTCTGTGAAACCAAACTACACAGAAATCTAGACTCTCAGGAAAAAAACAACCACAACATATGGGCTCATCTACACGAGTTAGAGCAGATTATCTGCATGCTCTGAGAGACACAATGGTCTGCTGCTTCTGACCTCTGGTTTTGTTTGGGCAGTTTGGGCAGTGGGAGAATTTGGTGGTGGGCTCGAGGCTGTCCATCCAATCAGACATTAGAAACATTGCTTGCTAAAGACACCAGGATTTCCATGTTGACTGTGTGTTGCCTCTCTGACAGGCTGCCTCTGTGCATACTGTCATTCTGTCAAACAGTATCAAGTTAAATGGATTAACCTTTGCAGAAGTGCTGAAGGACCATTTAGTGTTAAATTGATGAGATTAGTTCTTGTGATTAGTTCCCAAGTACCCTGTTTTAGTCCCTCGAGACAGCAATATCACACTGAATATTGGGCTGAGATGAGGAGGGAGACTAATAACAAGACAGTCGTGTTGATGCAAAGTTATTATGCAGTCAAAATAGAGGCAGGGGTTTTGTTTTTTCTGGTGTATATTTGCACTGAGAATTGGAAAAAAAGATCTGCATTCTTGAAAACAAGCTCAGATTAAAGCTGAAATTTTACTCCAAACTGAAGCTGTTTCCACACATGAACTCAGGACAGTTCACGTGTGTCACCAATGTGAGTTGGGAGAATTAAGTAGGGAGATTGTACAAAGCTTTTTCACATGTACCTTACAGCATTCTCACAACAGGAAATAAAGGACACGCTTTGTCCACTTGTGAGTTCACTTAACAGTTTCCAGCTCAGTTCTCAAATGGGCTCCATTGCACATCCCACACAGTTTGTACTACGGAGCAAACCCAGCTTAGTGGGACCTACTCTGCTTGTTTTTATTCTTGGACTCTACTAGAGTAGCTTTGCATGATTCTAAGTTCAAAATAATCCTTATTTATCTTTACACAGGGTTTTGGTGCAGCCCCTCAGTTCATTCACAATCTGAAACAAGCTATATTATCTCCCCTCCTTTGCTACCTTTCTAATGATTGGCTGTCCCTCACAAATAGGATTTGACCCCCTGTGTGCCGGAGTTGACCGTATTAGGGATATCCACTCTCAGTTACATCATAGAGAGCAAAGAGTAGAAAAAAAACCTGACTAAACAGGGGGTTTAGAGCAGCCTGAACCCTCAGCTTTTGGCTCATGCTATTACTTGTACATCTCACCCAATGACAGCTGGGATAAGCACCAACCCTGAACTGGATGAGTGGTTAAGAAACTGAATGGATGGATGGATTACTTGTACATGTTTTGACCTAATTTTCCTTACTCCAACAGTCTATCTATCTATCTGTCTGTCTGTCTGTCTGTCTATCTATCTGCAGATAGATGTAGAGATACATCAGAAGATAAGAAAAAGCATAAAGCAGCCAGATTGGAGTAGATGTTGTGGTTACGTAACTGGAAAAAAAAAAAGAAAAAAGAAAAAAAACAAACAGGGAGATCACCAGAATAAGTAAAACATGTTTTTAAATCTTATTTTACGGTGCGGCCCGCCTGCAATACCGTCATGGCCCGCCAGGGGGCTACGACCCACACTTTGGGAATCACTGATCTATAACATCGCTTAGCTTTTATGCAGGCATTCAGTGAATGGGTCATATGGTGATATTGTATGTGTGACTGAACACAAACTGAGCCGTTGGACCTTATGATATCACCATGGTTACAATGTGATGACAGAGGAAGTCTTACATGGGAGGCTTCAGACTTTGATTCTTCATTGTTCACTTAAATAGGGCAGAGTCAGCTTGTAGAAACTCCAGCACTTTATGGTTTGACTTGTTTATCACAGCTCATGTCTTGTACAGCTGTGTTTTATGTCCTTGCTTTTAGCTACAGGTAGTACATCAGTCTGCTTCTCAAATATCAATCAGTGATCTGCTGTTAAATGTCCTGAACATAACTGCAAAGTGCAAAACTGTATGCATCAAGAGATTTGTTTGCCTTTAGTTTTTCTTTTGTATAGATTCAGGGTTTTTCCACAACTTTCACTTTCTGCCCGTTATCAGCATTTACAAACATTAAAAAGGTCCAGAGGTCTCCTTTAAGCACAAATTCTATCAATCAAAGATGCAGTTTTAGATTTAAAACAAGTTAACAAACACATTTATTGTGAAAACTTTACCTCCAACTTTACCTGTTAGTGTGACCCTCGAAGTTTCCCGTGTTTCCTCAGGTGAAATTTCTTGTAAGCTGCTCTCCTCCTCTGCTGGTCGACCTTGGCTCTCCTCTCTCCGCTGCTTCTTCTTCTTCTCCTACAGCGATTATCTCTGTATCAGTGTAATTACAGTTCATTCATCTTTTCTGCCAGAAGTCAAGGACGATACACACACACACAGACATGCAGAGTTACTCCGCCCATTTCTCCTTGTTACAAGAAAATAATTTGGGGAAATACTCCTTTAATTATGATTCATATCTGGGGTCATTCATAACCTTGGCCAGCCTCAGAGAATGTGTGTGTAAAATTAGCATTAGAGCTGCTTTCTGTGTGAAAGTTATGAGGACGAGGCCTTCACATGCTCACTTCATTTCACTCATTTTTTAAAATTAAATTTTACTTCATATAAAATCCACTGAAGGCATTTCAAGTGTCTGCAAGCCCCAATCATGTAGTTAGACTTCAGAATATGACAGAGGTCGTGTCAGTCTGGCTTTGAACCTGCGACCCTGCAGCCAAATGGACAAATACAACCTAACAGGGTCTGGCCAACAATGCCATTTTGAAACCAACCGAGTGTTTCTGAAATCAGCCTGGAGATGTGTGTCGGCGCGCTCTGTTGCCCCTCGTATCGCCTGCTAAGCCATCCATCAAATTACCGTGGCAACCCTGCATCCATCACCCCATCCATCATTGCAAGTAGACATACAAGAGAGAGAGAGCAGAGACAGAGAGAGATCTGACAGAGGCGACAGGAGATAACAAGAGAGGAGAAGAAAGAAGGAGGAGAATGTGAGGAGGAAAAGTGAAAGAAAGAAGGTGGGAAAGGAGGAGATAATTAGAGGAAATGAGAGAGGGAAAGAAAGTGAAGATTGAGTACTAAAAGGGAGGAAGGGAGGAAAAGTGGTAGGAAAAGAAAAGCAGAATCAGAGTAAAGAAGAAGACACAAAGGAGGAGAGAAAACAACAAGAAAGATATGAAATGAAAGCAGACAATAGCTCAGTTTTTCTGAAGCCAAGGTGAACTTGTAAATTGTGTCGTAATTCCCAACACACACACACACACGCACACACACACACACACACACACACACACACACACACACACACACACAGAGGGGATGAAGGGAAATTTGCAGGTAGGAAGGTAGAAAGAAAGATGATAGCAAAAATTGCTGTTTTTTTTCTCTCCTTAGGTTTAAAACTTGAATTTATTCTGTTATTTTGCAGATCTTAGGTCACTTTAGACACATGATGGTCGAGGGAAAAATCAGGGAACCAAAGGTGCAGGGAAGAATAAAGTACAGGAAAGGTTGAAAATAGGAGAATGAAAGAAGAAGGAGAGAATGAAAGAGGTTGAAAGAACAAACCAAAGAAAGAAATGAGGATAGGAAAGAAGGTGTTGTGTTGTGCTGGAAGTCAGCGTGGCAAATAATCCATACATGAATAGGCAAAGGTAAGACACGGAGGAAACGCTAACGAGAAACGGGAACTCACAGGAAATGAACACTTGGAAACTGAATTGCATGCACAAGAAATAATCAAGAAAACAAGAACAGCTTATTAGTCAAGAATGGCTCGACTAACATGTTGCGCAAAGACAATCTGGAGGGAAACAAATGAAAGCAGCAAAGCATACATATGGAGAAGACTGAACAGAAAAAATACAAGGAGTGATAAGACAGAGTTTAGAATAAATGCAGGGAATAAAAATAGGACTGAAGAAAGGAAGGAAAGTAACAAAGAAACAGCTCAGGTGCTCAGGAGGCGTCCTGATCAGATGATCAGCTAGCTCCAGACATTTCTGTTAAAAGCCCAGCCTCATGGTGTTGCTAGAGGAAAAGTCAGAGCATGATCAAAAGCTGTAGGAGTCATCATCTGGGGACCATGAATGCCCTGACACTATGTTATAACAGCTCATTTAAATGATGTTGGAATATTTCAGTTCTGGACTGAAGATCCCAGCTGCAAGCAGGGAAACAAATGGAAAACAGGAGGTAAGGAGGCAGTGGGATTGTATCAATCTGGACTCACAGGCAGGATGCTCAACTGAAAGTTCAAATGGTTTTAGTGAGGACAAAAGATAAAATATTACAAGGCAAAAAGGTTTCTTCTAAAAAAGTCCAATCCAGAAATCATGAATCACTTTTCTTCTCAAAACTCAAGTCCAACTTTCATCAAGTTCAAAGCAGGTGAATTATTTCCAGAGCAGCACAACTGGTAACTCAGTCTCACGGTAGGCAGGCAGTTAATGACATGGGCAGGCTGGCAGGCAAGGCAGGTGAGTATTAATTCAAGGCTTGGTAACAGGTAAGCATCAAAAGGTAGTAAGATTCAAAGAAGCCTGAGCAGCTCTACCACACTGAGTAGGTTAACAATCTGGCAATGAGAGGGTGGAGAGAAGAGCTGGAGTTAAATACTGTTGCTGAGTGGTACTGTGTAGCAGGTGTGCCAGCTGGAGCCAGAAGAAACCACGCCTACTCTGGAGGAGGAAGCAGAGTTAGTGAGCCAAGCACACACCCACATTCACAACAGAAGGAGGCAAAGATAGACGAAAGGGAGGAGAACAGAGAGGAGGCAGGCCAACACCTACAGGCATAGGGGACCACAACATAGTCAACGGAAACTTTGGCCATATACAGAGTTTAGCTCGTACTTTCTTCCTGTGTGACTTAATGATTTATGTCACACCATCTGCCTTCACCTCCTCTTTCTTTTTCATCTTCTCTATTTCACAGTTGTTTTGGTTCAACACCTTCATCCTGTCTGAATCAATTAGCCATGTCACAGCAACGCACGCATTTCTTTTTTCCTCTTCAAGCCTTCCAAACACATGATCACTGTTCCTTTGAGTCTGTCTGTGTTCATATTCAACTGTCAGAAACAAATCCACATTCATTCAGAGCTTCTTAGTTTCTCCAAAACATGTCCTCGCAGATTTTTTATGGATTCACAAATGCACTCGACTGAGATGAACAGCCTAAAGAGACTTTTATTGACTGGACTATGATGTGATAAACAGGAGGTAAATGTGTGAAGATGAAGCTATTTCAATATTATGTGTAGAGGTGAGGAATTAAAATGATCTAGAGGGGAACACGGCTCCTACAAGACACTGCATTGATTTTTCATTTTAGCTGTGGTGCCAGTGTGTTTTCAGACAAATTTAAATTTAACCAAACAGGTGAGTGATTTTATGAGCAGATGTGTGTGGTAAATGTGTGTGCATATACAGTGTATGCTCACTGCTTGACAGGGAGATATAGGAGTTAGAAAGCAGTAATCTAAGGCCTCAGTTACACAAGCCTAGAGACCAGTAGGCAACCCCCTGGCAACCTCTGGTCGCTAGTGAAAAATGGCTGGTGAGTGGTTCTGGAGGTTGCTGGCTGCAAAGAGCCTTGTGATTGCGTTGGTCACTAGCAGATTGCCACAGTCGCCTGTAGTTTGCATGACAGACAGCAACTTGTCTGTAAAACACTTGCCATTAACTCTCTGAGTTATAGTGAATGAAGCTGCTTCCTTATTCACAAAGGGTCACCACGGCTTGTAGCTTCCCATTATTTAATTTGGCAGAATTTTATGCTGGATGCCCTTCCTGACACAGCCCCCAAGGGATCTGTGTCTCCTCCCGAGCTCAAATTGGGGATTGTTTGCTTGTGGGGTGAATGCGTAAACCACTACACTATGGAGACACTCTCTGAGCTATAGTGAATATACACTGATCAGACATAACATTATGACCACTGACAGGTCAAGTGAATAACACTGATTATCGTGAAAGTGAATGATAGAAAGGAAAAATAGATAGAAGCAGGAAAAATGGGCAAGCTAAGGATTTGAGCGAGTTTGACCAGGGCCAAATTGTGATTGATAGATGACTGGGTCAGAGCATCTCCAAAACTGCAGCTCTTGTGGGGTGTTCCCGGTCTGCAGTGGTCAGTATCTATCAAAAGGGGTCCAAGGAAGGAACTGTGGTGAACCAGCGACCGGATAGAATCAGGGTCATGGGCCGCCCACATTGATGCACATGGGGAGTGAAGGCTGGCCCGTGTGGTCCAATCCAACAAAGTAGCTACTGTAGCTCAAATTGCTGAAGAAGTTAATGCTGGTTCTGATAGAAAGGTGTCAGAATGCACAGTGAATTGCAGTTTGTTGCCTATGGTCAGCAAAAGGGGACAAACATAGTATTAGGCAGGTGGTCATAATGTTATGACTGATCGGTGTAATAAGTAATTAGCGAGTTAGTTAGTATCTTTCACACAAAGTAAGGGCGACCGCAGCAACTTGCTAGCGACCAAAAGTGATCCCAAGGAGGCTTTTGGTGCAGCACCGTATACCTCTTTGGTATGCGGTGCTGATATTGGACCAATATCACACTCGTGACAGCCAGCAACAACTCACCAACCGGTTGTGGAATACATACTTTTCCCTAGCAAACCTAGTTTCCAGGGGTTCCCTGACCGGTCTCTAGGCCTGTGTGACTAGGGCCTTAAAGGCATGAGAAAGGAAGCCAATGCAAAACTGTCAAAAAGCGCAGCTCCTCTCATGGCCACTTGAAACTGGCTCCAAAGACCAGTCAGTCCCCATAGACTCCCATGCTAGAATGTCCAGATTTACAGCAGAAATAAACATGTTTACAGTCTGATACAAAAAATGGTTTCACTCTCTACGGATAGTTTCCACCTTCATAGGAACAACAGAAGAAGTTACAGTTTTCACAACTTACCTGTTTGGATTTTATTAAGGGTTAATGTTAGGTCTGTGGAATGTGAAGTCAAAAACCAGGGGTGACGTCAAGGTGGCTACATCCAACTTTTATAAACATTCTATGGCTAAGACACACTTGAGTATCACTATAGTCATTAGAGATCAGGATGGAAGAAGCAGAGTGAAACAGATCGCAGTGTAAATGAACAAAATTAAAAATAAAAGAACAGAAGGATTGTAGGAAGAGAAGGGTACAAAGTTCGAGAGCATATAAGACTGAAATGAAGAGGAAAAAGTAGAAGTGACAACTCAATGTCTTCGCTGTCACTTCTGTTGCAAACAGTGTGTGTTTGAGTGTGTTTAAGTCCATCAGGAACAACACACTGATCAGATTTGTCAGAGTGAGACTTCTTCTGCCAAACCTCCCTCACTCTGATTTTTTATTTTCCTCTGTAAATGAGATGTGCACTGAAGCCTAAATGATTGACTGATTGTTTGTTTGTGACTCATTGTAGCCAGGTACTTTTATTTTTGAGCCCACACATCACGACACAAAGTAAAACGCAAACATAATGGGTAGTATTAGTTGTATTTCCATTGCTTGAGTGACTCACCATTTATTTTGCAATGCTACCATCCACTTGAACAGAAGAAATAAAAAAAAAAAAAATTAATGACCAAATTGTTCTGACATTTACTGAGGACATTCACAATAAACTCTTAATGGAACCAAAATTCCCCATAAACAACTAACAAAATTAAAAAAAAAGCAAAACACATTATGATGTTTAACCTATTGATATTTTGGTGATATTTTCCAGTTCTTTCTCTTTTTAAAAGTAGCTGTTACACAAATAAGAGTTTCAATCTGTTATGCCAAACACCTGACTCCCAGTTTCAAAGGTTTGACATTTAATGGACCCATCCACCGACCCTGACCTCCTCTTTCTGTCAACATTGCAGCTTCTGATGGACAGGATTCATAAATCCTACAGCCGGAATAAGGCTTTCTCACTTGATGTTGTTTTGGGGCATTGTCTGCAATGACTGATGCTGTGGTTCTTTTTGGGAAGGTATTTTGAACCAATTAAAACTGTAATGTGCAGCTTTTGGAAATTCTGATCTTTGGGGCCCCCAGTGGCAGGACAAGAAAATAATTAAATTAAATTAAATTAAATTTATATGGAGTCAATTCCTTGCTAGTACTCTTGTTGCTGGGTTTTGGATCAACTGAAGTTTTTTCACTGAGCTTTTAGAACAGGCTGATGATAAGCAATTAAAATATTCCTCCCTTGAAGTAACAAATGCATGTCCCATCCTTAGACCTGGTGACCTGGTGGACATTAAGTATAGTATGTCATATGTGGGACAAGGATATCTGAACCAAATCGTAGCCAAACAGACGACAGCTTGTGACCTGCCTTGACTTACACTATATTGCAAAAGTATTCGCTCGTTTGCCTTCACACACATATGAACTTGAGTGACATCCCATTCTTAATCCATAGGGTTTAATATGATGTCGGCCCACCCTTTGCAGCTATAACAGCTTCAACTTTTCTGGGAAGGCTTTCTACAAGGTTTAGGAGTGTGTTTATGGGAATTTTTGACCATTCTTCCAGAAGCGCATTTGTGAGGTCAGACACTGATGTTGGACGAGAAGGCCTGGCTCACAGTCTCCGCTCCAATTCATCCCAAAGGTGTTCTATCGGACTCTTAAGGACCTTGCTTTGTGCACTGGTGTGCAGTCATGTTGGAACAGGAAGGGGCCATCCCCAAACTGTTCCCACAAAGTTGAGAGAATGAAATTGTCAAAAATGTCTTGGTATGCTGAAGCATTAAGAGTTCCTTTCACTGGAACTAAGGGGCCGAGCCCAACTCCTGAAAAACATCTCAGGTAGTCAGTACTATTCTCCTGGCAACCGCCAAACCCAGACTCATCCATCGGATTGCCAGATGGAGAAACGTGATTTGTAACACCAGAGAACACGTCTCCCCTGCTCTAGAGTCCAGTGGCGATGTGCTTTACTCCACTGCATCCGACGTTTTGCATTGCACTTGGTGATGTAAGGCTTGGATGGAGCTGCTCGGCCATGGAAACCCATTCCATGAAGCTCTCTACACACTGTTCTTGAACTAATCTGAAGGTCACATGAAGTTTGGAGGTCTGTAGCTATTGACTCTGCAGAAAGTTGGCGACCTCTGCGCACTATGCGCCTCAGCACCCGCTGACCCCGCTCTGTGATTTTACGTGGCCTACCACTTCGTGGCTGAGTTGCTGTCGTTCCCAATCACTTCCACTTTGTTATAATACCACTAACAGTTGACTGTGGAATATTTAGTAGCGAGGAAA